>JAFVLL020034281.1:40589-97578 GCA_021397915.2 Tor tambroides
GACCATTGACACTCCTAATTGAGATTGTAGATAGAGTGTCAATGGTCCATTTGAGAGATAGGTGGCGGTAATGCACTTATAAGTCTGCGATCCGCTGTAAAACAAGACGACGACGACGCGTCACATGCCGGCTGTTGTGTGAACGCACTCAGGACAGTTGGACCGTGCGGCGGATTGGAGGTAAAAAACGAACGGTATAAATACTGTTCAGTTTCTTGCACAGACCGATCGTTTCGTGTCTTTAGACCTCAATGTATCGTCATGAGCCGCAGGGTTTAATTTGGTTTTGTCTGTGTATGTTTTTTATTCTCTCAAAGCCATGAGTCCCATTGACTGACATAATATGACTGACAGACTGCAACAGTTTGAATTAAAAATCTTCGTTTGTGTTCTACTGAAGAAACAAAGTCAGCATCTTGGATGCCCTTGGGGTAAGCAGATAAACATCAAATTTTCATTTTTGGGTGAACTATCCCTTTAAGACATTTAAATTGCATTTTCATTAAATACCCGTGATAAATGTAGTTTAAGTCAATCGTTACATCAAGGCAGGGTTCGGCAACAGGACGCACAATGGGTCAATATTCACCATGAACCAAACGTTTTTCACCTGCCACAAGATCTCTTACTGTCTACACTACGATTGATGTACAAGATCAAACAGACAGTGGAATTCTACACTTATTTACCTATTTGCCACCATACCTTATATTTTTAATTCTTCTCTTTTAATCCATAATAGATGCGTCCCGAGGCACCTAAGCGTCGCGCCTGCATCAATATCTCACTGTTTGCACGCCGAGTGATTCAGGTAAATAGCATAATTATACATTTATTTATGACCTTACCTTAAATTTTATTCCTCTCTTTTAATCCGTAATATAGCACGTGTTCCATGGCACCTAAATGTCACGCGCCTGCCACAAGATCTCTCACTGTTTACAGCCACCGGACACCGCGATTGACGCCCGTGATTTTTAATATTAGGTTATTTCACCTTGGCTGTGCCATGTTCTGTGACAGCTGCGCCTAGATCTGACTGGTTAAGTGTCATCTGGGGCAAGCAGAGTAGTAGTAGCAGAATTTTCTGTATGGTCACATGCATCAATTGGAGTGTAAACAATGAGAAATCTTGAGGCATGCGTGACGCTTAGTTGCCACGTGACAAATGCTCCATTATGGGGTAGAAGAAAGGAATTTATTCCTATGATCAAAGCTACATTTTCAGCATCATTACTTCAGTCTTCATTGATACATGATCCTTAAGAAATCATTCTAATATGCTTTTCAAGAAAACATTTTTGTATTGGTGTAATGATGCTAAAAATTCAGCTTTGAAATCACAGGAATAAATTACATTTTAAAATATATACAAATAGACAGCAGTTATTTTAAATAGTAAAATTTTTAAATTTTAAAGCACATATGTTTGGGAAAATGTAAATTTCAATACAGAAATACATTGCCATTTTACATATTGCATTGCCATTTTGCATAATACATTTCAAAATGAATTTTGCATAACTACATAAATCTAGAAGTTTGTTGACAGAGTTCTAACCTGAGTTGACCCAAGTTATAGTGTTGCGTTGCTCCATCCGTGGAGCGTGTGACACAGAGAGAGAAGAATGGCTGTAACTGTCTGAGCTCCAGCAGCACGATGGCCAGGTAGTGGATAAAGAGCAGAGCGTCCACTAGTGAAACCGCATACTGCACAATCCCTTGGTAGTCTTCATCCTGGAACAGATAGAGAGACTGTCAGTGACTGTTACATAAAGTAGGGTAATATGAGAATTAGCTGGTACATAACATTACTGGAAATGTTTCTATGTTCATATGTTAACATGTTGATATTTTAAAGTTACAAAGAAGAGGAAATTGGGACTAGTACTCACACATAGATGTTTTTAGAGAATTGGCCATGCTAGTTAGCTTAATACTTTTAGTGTTGGTGCAGTCAAGCCAAAAGTACACTTCGGTTTTTACATGTAAAAGCAGCTACACTGCTTGTCTTTGTTTAGTTAGCGACATATTTTAACTGTAGGTGATTTTATTATTATTTAAACCTCCTCATCTCCTTATATTTAAAGTTCATCCCTGACTAATTTTTATATCAAAGTTTAAAGTAATGGAGCAACAGGATTAAAGATAATATATCTAAAGTGCAATTTAAAACCAGGTTAAAAATGATAGTTTAAATGCAAGTCTGCCTTATGTTAAACAAACTTAAATTTAGTGCAGCATAATTGTAGAGACAAACCTTGATTTAATCTAGATTTAACGGTAATCCTCATTACTGCAACCCACACTTAGTCACAAATATGACTCCGAAGTTAGTGTTAGGGTTGGTCTGTATTTAGTGTGGGCTACACTAATAACCGGCACTTTTCAGACAGTTTGAAACTGCACACTTCAATGTACCCTTCAGTTTTAGACTGAAAAGTTTACCCCAAAATGAAAATTCTCATCATTTACTCACTGACACGTAATTCCAAACCTGTATGCATGTGGAATAAATAAGAAAATATTAAATATTAAATTTTGTCCATACAGTGTTGTTTTGGACACCACTGACTTTGTATGGACAAAACAGCTGAATTAAAACGTTTTTCAAAATATCTTACTTTTGTTTGTGCAGAAGTTTGAATGACAGGAGGATGAGTAAATGATTACAGAATTTAAATTTTTTGGAATAAGTTGGCAAGTAGGCACACTTTTAGCCTCACCTGTGAGTCCAGGATGCGTACTCCATAAAACAACCAATAGGAAAGCACAAACAGTAGCACTAATGTGGCTAGTAAGGCTCGAAAGACGAAGATTCTTGGCAAACCAGCCCTGGGTGGCCTAAAGAATAGAGCCCACACTGCCAACAATAAAATCAGCAGTTTAAATGCCACAGATATAAAGAGACCTTCACAGGCCGTTCCACAGGCTCTCAGTCTATCAGGCCAGAAGAGGTGAGGCAGGATAAGGAAGGCAAGTGGAGTCAGAAAAACCACGAGTCCCAGGATGACAGACAGAGCCACATTTAGATAACGTTTGCAGTCCAGGCCCACGCTGTCGTCGAGGTCTTTGCTGATGCGAACAATGTCCTCCTGAGATAGAGAGTGTTCTGAGGTGCCAGTGACAGCTGTCGTAGTCTCACCCCAGTTATCATCCTGGAAAGAAAGAGGGATGAGGGCATGGGGAAATAGAGAGAGATTAGACTCAAGTCTAGTGCATAGTTCAGCATCATTAGCGCATAAGGATGGGGTAACCAATAGACCAATAGGATGTGACAGATAAGAGTGAGAAAGATTAATAAACAATGTGAAGCCTCTTTCAACTATTGGCACTTTTGGCCTTGTGGACTTTAGGTACATTTGCCCAAAATACCATTTCCAGTCATTTTAACATACTCTTTATATAGAAAAGTTAAGTTAATAAAAATCTACCTCTGGGGCATTAAAAAAGTGTCCTAAGTTGAAGAGACTCTGATGTATTGATTTAGTTAGTTTTTGCAGCAATCCTTAACCATCACATAGTCTGTTTTAGTCAGTTATAAGCTGTGCATGAAGCCAAATCCTCAAGCACTATGAGCACTGCAAAACTGAGCTGGGGTGTGTATCCTGCACAATGTCGTAACACTCTGCTTAAACCACTGTGATGCACTGCTGGAGAAATGAACTATTCAAGACTGTTTCCCAAAATCACAGTAACATGGTCACAATATTTAAACCCATTGAATTGGTTCTGCCAATAGTAAAGCACTCATGCAACATAATCAGTGATGATGCAGTGATCTTCAGGATTACCAAAAACTTCCAAGCAAGTGTATTGGAGCTAAATTGTAGGGTGGCCCTCCAGGAGAACACACCCCTGAGTTTTTGTGTGTATCTGACAATAATTTACACAAGTGAAAGGTGAAATGCTAGTGAAAAGACTCTCAGAGCAGCTCTGGAGATGAACTTCATGTGTTCATGCCCTCATATAGTGAGATGACAGACGAGCATCACACATGCTTGATACTGAGACACACACAAATGCTTCAGATTTATGTAGCAGTCTTTCTGTGCTTCGGTATTAACGGATTCTAGTTCATTTTGGGATTTAAATTTGATTAATTGTACTTTTAATTTGTTAATGCAAAATTTCCTGCATTCTTTGACATATTTAAAAAGATATCATCAAAGAGAAAAGCACTATTATCAAACTGCTTCTAGATGCAAAAACATTGACATAAATGTAACAGAATCTTGTTCTAGCTTAGCTACTGGATCATAGCTTTGTTTACTTTTCCTCCTCACTGAGTATAATATAAACAGCCTACATTTATGAGATCACATCAGCACACACTGAACCCAGGAAGAGTCACTGAAGCATTCAGCGCCTCAGGCTAAAGTGATAGCGGTGTGGTGAATACAGGAGTGCAAGGGAAACTAAGAATGGTTGTCTGTGTATTCAAATATGCTCAGACTGAGAGATCTGAAATTACCATGTAGGTTTAATTAGTCTGAGGAGAGCTATGTAATTCAGAATTAATGATATAAAATTCATCGTCTGTGACTACGCAGGACGAGAGGTTTTGAGAATGGATGGATGTGATGGAAAATCCATTACTGTCAGGTAAGGCAGCAGACAGATGACTGTTAACCAATTAAAAGGACTTTATTTAAGGTTTTGTAGAATGCATAGGTGAATAACAAGATAGAGTATAATACAGTAAAAATAAACAAGTCAACATCCTATTGAACAGCTAATCAATTTAGCTTTATTATCTTTCTATAATTATTTAATGAATTATCTATTATAGATCTTAACTATTTTAAAAAGATGCGTAAGGGAGCATATCTAACAGTACAAGGAAGTGCATTCCATAGCCTGATATAAATTTGATGAGCTGATGTAAATGTAGGTATAATCAGCATAAAAGTGATACCCTAAATCATATTTCTAAACAATTTGCTCTAGAGGAAGCATAAAAATACTAAAAAGCACAAGACAGATCCCTGAGGCACACTATGGCAGATCTATTTTCCAGGACAACAAACTGGGAAGTGCTGTGGACGAAATCTTTTGGCGAGAGATACAGGAATTCGTTTGGTTCATCGCTCACAGTGCATGGGTATTTCCTTGTGGCTAGCTGTTAAGCGTACATTGGTTATATACTCATTATTGAGATGCATGGTGGGATTGAATGAGTGCACTCGATAATAGATAGAGTTGATGTATAAAGCAGGATTCCATAAAGGGGTGAAGTGATATAGAAAGATAAGATATGGGGAGGGAGAAAGAGTGCCAAGCTTGAGACATTTGAGATAAAATGTGTATTAATATAACATCTATAACTAGAGTACTGTAACACAAGACATGCATTAAATGAATGGATCCCTTGGAGAGGAAACTATATAGTGCGTCTGGGGTTGAGAGACACATTAACATGGTTACCACAAGACCTGCAGAGTATCCTGACTAGACCACTGGGAGCATATGGACTGAGAGCATTAAAGCTTTGTAGAACATTATTTTAGTTTTGGCCTGCGGGCCAAGATTTTCAAAGACCCTTCTTCACAGTCAGTTTTATTTCAATATCAATGTTGACTTTTAAGGAGAGATATAGTATATGATATATATACTAGATATACTGTAGTATATAAATACTATATACTACATATAGTACTGTATATAAAACTGTATCTACATTTGCAAATCTGATATTGTCAGCATGGATTGCTGAATTTATAGAAGTTTTTTTTGGTGGGTGAAGGCCCATAGAAGATGTGGTTCTTTTTAATAGTAATATATTTCATATAGTGCCAAGACAAGTTGCTTTTATTCTTTTCAAGAATACATTACAGGTTCTCCTCTGGGAGGAACACTAAGGGACTGAATCTACACATTGTTCTACACATGATTTTATCTTCCTGGGGTAAATTTTCACTTATGATGTGCAGGATTGTACAAATAAAAATAAAAGAACAGAGCAGGGGCAATGACACAGTTTGACTCTGTTGGTGACTAATGCTCAGTTTCACCACAACCACAGTCATCAGCAATCTTAATACGCGGATGTAGGACACCCTATTTGTATCAAACTCCAAACTGTGATCAAACATACAAAGGTCCTATTAGAGCTAAAACTGTGCACTCATAGGTCATTATTCAGTCACTCATTCAGATGTCACTTCAGGTTCATATTGATTGGGACATGAAGGAAAATGGTGATATCTGAGTTGTTTACTTCGTAATTTTGTATTTATTAGTTTGGAACTCACAATTATTACATTTCAGTCACTCATGTTAGAGATGATATACCCTTTCTACAAAAAAATCTGCAAGATTTTTGTGCTTTATGTTTTTATTTAATTTATTATTTTTATTCAATATATATATTCTATTGTAATTTTACAATATTTTAAAAAAAATACACACTACTTGATCTCATATTTTGTAATTTATGTTTTATTCATGTGCTGTGAATTATTTTCTCATTCACAGAAAAACACATAAATCACTTATACAGTAACACAGGTCTGACTATAGCACTGACCCTATTACTGCCCTGCAGTTCTGAAGTGTACAGACACTCTAAGCACTATATATACACAGAATAACATCAGGCCTACACAAGGGATGTGATGAACCTCAATCTGATTGGGCTTTTTGTTTAAAGCTTTGTTCAGAGGTGCACTTTAGAGGC
This sequence comes from Tor tambroides, assembly GCA_021397915.2. Taxonomy (NCBI): domain Eukaryota; kingdom Metazoa; phylum Chordata; class Actinopteri; order Cypriniformes; family Cyprinidae; genus Tor; species Tor tambroides. The sequence continues at coordinate 47,269 of JAFVLL020034281.1, forward strand.
ATAAGAGAGGGAGAGAGAGAGAGAGAGAGAGAGAGAGAGAGAGAGAGAGAGAGAGAGAGAGAGTGAGAGGGAGAGAGAGAATGTAGATGCTCTCAGATAGAAAGATATTGACTTATATATAGCACAAAAAGAAGAAAAATAAGGACAGTCTGTTTCCACACAAAATTCACCCATTGTGAATTTTGACATGCATGAGTCATATGATTCAAGGCAATACCATTACATATGTGTTAGCCAAAGGAGAAAAAAAGCTTTGCAATAAGTCCTCCATAACTTTAAGCTTTTTTTCCCGACAGTTTCAGAGAAGCAATAGCCTATAGTGTTCTAACATTTGTGCTTGTCCTAACACACAACATTCTATTGGATCCCAATAAATGCACATTTCACTACCTTGTAACTTTATAATATTATCTAACACCATAGGTTACCTGACGTCAGGGTCATGTAGAAAAAATACACACTCAACAGTGACTTACACTGCTCTATAAAAGTAACAAGAATTGTTGGCAAACCTCAAGCAGTTGAGAGATTTCATAGCAGGCACCTGGACAGGATACTGTAATTTCTTCTGAGATTAAAGAGCTACAAGTCAATAGTTGTCCTACCTGACGAGGTTGTGCAGGCAGTGATCTGTGCTGTTCTGAAGGTTCACTGTCTAATGCCAGTTCTTCCATACTGATCTCAGCCTGTCCCGGTTCTGCCATTACAATGGAACTTATATTTGCAATTGTGGTTTTTCACTCTCTGAGGCAGCAAGTAAAGCAATCACTCCACTCGGAATCCGGTCACTGCTCACTGACTTGCTTTTGTCTTATTGCAAAAAATTACCCGTCATGCAATCTAAGCTGTTTCATGCCCATGTGCTGAGGTTAAATAAAAGGCTTTGGAAGAGTCCAAGAGATGAGGGAGGGTATGTCACATGTGATATCCACGGAGAGGAAAGACAAGCAAGGAAGGAGGAGGAGGGAGGTCATCAGTCCATTAAATAAACAATTCCTCTCACCAGGGAGAGATGGCAAACAACATAATCGACCAATTAGGGGGTGTGTAGACGCCCGTTGTAATACTTCCAGTTACATTCAACTCTCTCGCTTAGAAAATATTGCTTGCAAGTCTTGTTGATGTTTGGACAACGTCTCTATATCTCTCTGTTCATCACTTACTGTTGTCTGTTATGTTCCTTTCAATTTCTTCTGAGTCATTTTATTTCTCACACATATAATATTACTAATATTACATACTGTTTTAGTCTGCAGGCTTGAATGTCTTTAATTTATACACTAAAAAACATTAAGTAAAAATAACACACCTAAAAAATGATAGATTACAAAAAAAAAAAATCACAAACAATATTACACATTTACAAAATGTTTAGGTACACAACTCATTACATCAAAACATTAGCATGTAGCTTTCAAATATTGTTCAATTATGTAAACATTGCATTAAAAAAATCAAATGAAATAAAATAAATTACATTACAAGTAACAGAACAAGTGACTGGTCTATTACACTTGCACTCCAAGAAATAATGCACAGATCTGTTCTGACAGATTTTTTTATTTGTCTTGTTCATTGCTAATGGTTATCATGATGTCAGTCTTGCATTTTAAAACAGCTGTCACTCTGGAAACTTTGCAGTAGGTATTTAGCAGCGTGAGAAATAAAACTTCTTTCAAATTATGAATGGGTTATATACAGAAAACAAGCAAAGAGCACTATCTTTATAATCAATGAAGCTGACATCACTTCCGAAAATGCATGACTTCAAGGTGACTCTGACAAAGTAGGCACATCTGTACTGGCATTTTTAATGAATCATGGCTGATCATAATGACGTAAATGTCTGAAATGTGTCTGAAATTACATTTGCATTAAGCACCCAGTTTGCGTGTTTTTGTTTAAAATTTAAATAAATTTTTTATATGATATGAGACTATAATGAGTCTACAGTAGCAGAAATTTAATATGAAATTTTAATTAGAGTAAACATCCATGTTACTAAAAAAAGGCTGCAAACTCATGTGTACAAAACACATTCATGTGGTATAACCAGCCCATTGCCTCAGGGAAGTAATCTGCCATATACAGAGCACAAAAAGCTTTGACCGCTCACTCGTTCATATGACTTAAGCAGTCCCCTGTGTCAGAGCAGTGGTCTGCCACGTACAGAGCACAAAAACCTCTGGTCACTCACTCATTCACTTGATATGCACAGCCCCTCACTCATTCACACGATAAGCAGAAAGCTCCATACATGCTATATATGCTGGTGCTGCCATCGCTCTTTGCTTTTCTATGATAGTCACCAACTGTGCCACTTTGTGTGTTTTTCATACGGGTGTGTTGTGTTGCTTACACTAGTGACTGCATACACTGGCAGTATTGTAGACAGTAAAGTCGACCCGTACCCACTTTCTTATTCCTATCTCGGATTCCCTGCCTATTGTGGGCATTGAAATCACTAGCTGTCTTTGTGCTTTGACTGTTCCACTGTGCAGTAAGATAAAGCTGAAAGACAAAAATACAGAAGGTGCTACTGTATCAGAATTCTTTTCTCTTGTTTCATAAGTAACCCCTCGCCTTTAAGCAGCAATCTCTATATAACAAGCCCAACGTGCTCCAGCCCCTGTCAAATATACAGAGGCGTGACATGCTTTGCTGGTGAATTGCAAAACGAGTTATAAAAACAATGCGTACGGTACAGCTATACAGTTCTTTAACAAGATGCCCCGTTAAAAGTTATACGCCTGCTGTGCAAGCTCTAAAGTGCCACTGGTGCACCCCTAGTTTTGACAGCATGGCAACAACAACTCTTCCTCTTCTCTAAAGCAGCGCAACATGGCCTCGCCCCCTTTGTTGCATGTTCCCGGGGTGGGGTTTATGTAAATTTCAGGGTTTGTCATGTCACCAACCTGGGAAGACACATGTTGTAGTCCCTACCAGCCATAACTGCATTAAACTGCCATAATTTTAAAAGACAATATCTCTTTTTGCACTAAACTTTCAACATCGAAACTTTGCAGATATTGTTTAAGCTCAAACAGTAACATTACACACTAACTAAAGTTAAAAAAGTGAAACCACAATCAACCACACGCTTTAATAATGTTAAAAGGTTTAATATTTCTGAATTATAAACTTATCGATTTTGATAGGAGTGCAGTGCGCTTCCAGAGAGAGCCCGCCCAAACACGCTTCTCATTGTATAGATGATAGACAAATTGCTTGTTGCTAGAATCATGTCGCATCTGGTTAGGAAACAGTGTAAAGATTAAAAATACTCCTACATGCAACTCACACACTGTACTCATAGCCAATAAGACTTTCAGCCTACAGGGGCTTTTTCCCAGCCACAGACAGTCATCCATTGAAGTCACAGTTATTCAAGCTCTTGTAATAATTCATTTGGTGATGAATTGAAAGTGAAGAGAGCAGTCAGTGGGGACTGAATGAATGGAGGACTTAAGAGAGGGTAAATGATATCTGCATGTATTCAGTGTCTGCAGGAACACAGGATGGAACACCATTTACCAAGGGAGGCATAATTCTCATCTCCCCGGGGGCACCAAACAGCCATTTCTACCGAGGGGAAGTTGGGTGTACTGCACTGTGGGATATGGGTTCGACGTATTCCATGCTATGCTGTACTGTCTGCACATTTCAGCAAATTGTAATTTGAGTATTCTGCGCATAGTCACATACAGAACATTTCCATACTATACTGTACTGCTGTAATGTACTGCAAACTATATGAATATAGTTATTTAAAAAAAATACAGATACTGCTACTGGCTGTACTTACCCTTCTGTAAAGGCCAATTTACAATGCACTGACAGACAGCAAAAGACATTTTGTTGGGTTTTGTCACATTAGTTTGTTACCCGTCAGTGTCTGTTTTCGCCGATTGAACATGCTGAACTGGCACCTGATGTGTCGTGGAAGTGACATATTATAACTTAGTGTTGCTCCACATTGGTTGGCGTCTGTCGCCGCAATGTGACTTGGCCTTAATACAAGTAAAGGCAGGAGTCCTATGTTGCTTATTGTGCTCACATTCTTATTTAGGAGAGAGCCACCACTTTTGCCTTCAGTGGTGCCTCCCCTATCCGTCAAGATAATGTTAACTGTTTACATTTAACACAGAATAATATTTTATAGAACACACATTTAACATCAAAATTCAACAGTAACAAGCATTTGTTTATTTCAAATTTGCCTTCAAAATTCCCTCCACCTTACTAGTATGCACACTTAAGTTTAATTGTTTTAATCATACTGCTTGTTTCAGATCAGTTGGTCCTGTCTCGTCGCTGTTTTGGTTGTGTTACCCTGTATCTGTACCTGGACTTATCTTTGCATCATCTTAGTGTTTATTGAAAGACTGTTTGCTTGTACCTTTGTCGTCATGTGATTACCACAACCAATGACAAAATGACAGTGAATGACTTTTTTCCAGGTAACAAATAAAAAAAATTACTAAAATCAAAAAGTATAATTTAATGTTACTATATCAACCTTACAGGGCTCCAGACTACTACTAAAATGGTCACATTTGCGACCATAAATATTAATTTGCGAATTAAGTTTTTGCTGAGATTGCCACTGGCGACTTTATAAATAAACATGTTATGATTTAAAAATTTGCATGTAATGCCTTTTTTCCTGATTGTTTTGCGATCACATCTTTTGTTATCTTGATGTAATAAACTGAGATGATGCGCATCATAGTCCTCATCTCTGCCGAATGCCAGCGTTGACGACACACCTGCTAACAGCAGCTTGAGTTCTGCAGCATGAGAGAGATTGAAAATGACGGAGACGTGCAAAGTAAAAGTACAGAAAAGCAGTGTCTACTTAGTGCACAACTTGAACAAACTACAACAGGTAAAGCTGTCAGCTGTGTGGATATTGGCAATATCGTTAACTATTCTCGTTCATTATCGGTACTATGAATTATTGTTATCAAGATCTTTACTCTTTTCTGTTAATGCGTGAACTTATTATTTGTTGCGCACTTGCCGTCCAATAGCCTCATCGCAATAAGCTTTTTGCTCTGTTGCATTTTAAACAAAGTATCAGCTTTAAAATTCTGCTGAATTCATAAGAAAATTCAAACAATAAATACTAAATACGTTTTGGCCCTCTTTAATGTGGCATGAGCGACCACTTTAGCGCCTCAGTTCAAGCGGCACATGAACCCATCATATCTTTCTCTTTACTACTAGTACAAAATGAACATTGAATGAACAGCTTGAACAATACATTTACCACAGAATAGACATTCGGCATCCATAAGCTCATCAGTCAGCTAGAAAAAAATAACTATAAAGAGGTGCATTTTGCTAAATTAATGTACTATATTGTATATTTTTACTTAACCTGTTGTCTACACAATAAGAAACAATGCAAGGAGCTATAGAGATGAAATTAAACATAAATTGCATGTTACTAATAAAGAAAATCAGACTGGATGTGTGCAAGATATGTGACAACATTTATAGGATGCACTGAGGAGGAGCCCAAACTACACTCAGTGGCCTATGCTGACATAGTTATGGTCTGTGATATGGGCACAGATTCTGTGTAACAAACAACTGTTTGTGACTGTAGCCTATATACTCTAGTTCTCAAGTTGGAAAATACGTTTAGTTCCCACTTTAAGAGAACCCTAGTTCCCAGGACATCTACAAGATGGATTAAAATACTGATAAAGTCAAGAAAAGATGAGACAAACACATGACAGTATGACCAAAATGTTAAAGTGTTAAAAAAAAAAAAACATTTATTATGTGCCACCTAAAAAAATAATTTGGCGCCTAATTTGTTTCTTATAGGAGCCAATAGCTCCTAAATTGATTTTTTTTGTCTGGAGCCTTGCTTAACAAATTAGGTTACAAAGGAAATACGTTTTATTCAAATAGGTGAATTTCTGGCAACCACAACTGCAGTTTTTTTATTTAAATGTACTGTAACAGGATCTTTGTTCCAGAAAAATATCTTCACATAAAGGACCAGTTTAAAGTGTACTGATAAGTCAACACCAATTCTTAAATTTATGGAGGACAGCTAAAAATAATCTTGTGTTGTGCCTTAAAGGCTTTAGGAACAACAGCTCTACACATTAATATTACAGAATCTGATTCTCTTGGCACTAGTCAAACATCAAAACCTGACCATTAAAACATTGCAGCCAAGTAGGTCAGAGAGGAAGAGGGTAAGAAAAGAAAAATGAAAGAGAGTGGGTGTGTTTGGGTTGTCAGAGGTGAATATTTTATGGTTTAGCACCATGCGGAATTGACTGGTCGACAGTACAACATAAACCAGGTTTCCATTCAAGGATTTTTTTGCGAAAAAATATTTAGCGCTTTAAAATATTTACGATATAGCTGATGGAAATGCCAATTATCGATTAAATTTCTCATGTGTCGACAAAATCTTTTTCCGTTTAACTTTAGCGCATAAATTCCTTATCGATACTTCAAATGTCGCAAAAATTTGTTTGGAAACACTTTTTGTTGAGAAAAGGGGCTTTAACGCAAATAAATGTGGTGTCACATGACAGAATTAGCCTATAGGTATGGGATCAGATTCCCGCCTAAAGTATTGCAGTCACGGATAAAAAAATAAGAAGCGTGAAAACAAAATTTAAAACCGCAAGTAAAAATATATTGCACAAGATTTAAAAATGAAAGCAAAGTTTTAAGGCCATGAAACAATGGTCACGGATCGAAACATAATAAGCGTAAATAAAAAAATTAATAACACATTTTTAAAACTAATAAGCATGAATCAAAACTTTAAACACAATAAAAATCATATTGCACAAAATTGAAATATTAATGCAAAATGATCTGACTTTCGCACAAAATTATGTTTTCCTTGGTTATATTTCTCAGTTTGTTCTGCTCTCAGAAATTTTCTGCTCATATTTTTACTTTTTGTATGCGTATGCTGTTTTTCCCTTCGCACTTGTTTCCACGTTCTGCGCTTGCTTTCCCAAATGTTGCGGTTCGAATTTCATATAAATCAGCGCGGGCCCAAGCGTCATCATTGGTCCACTAGTTCTTGATTGACAGCTCCTCCGCAGCCAATCAGTCGAAGAGGGGCGGTGACGTCACTCCAATGCGCCACATTAGCTGCCGATGCAGTGTTCTGTTCACTTGTACAGGTGAAAATGGATTACTGTCAGCAGGTGGCGGCAAGTATCTTTAGAGTAAGACATTAAATCATTCATTCAAACAGCAGATTCATTCAGTGAGGAATAAAGTGAATCATTCAATATGAAAGGCTGCCGTGTGTTGCTTGTAGGTGCTGTTCTGCTGTGGCTTTGTTTGGACTCTTCATCAAAATAGAGCAAAATGAGAAAATAGTTACAATATTAAACTCACTCAAATTCTCCTTCTTGTTATATTGATTTTATACTACAGTTCAATAAAGATTTTCAATGGAGCTGATATTCGGGGAACACACTCTTCCTCATGTGATACTGCTTAATTGTATGTCATTTTCTAATCTCAGAGCAACACAAAATGTGATAAATCTTACAAAACCATCAACCTTATCAATTACATACTGTACATGATAGAAAACGCTGCAAAGCTGTTTACAAAAAACAATACATGACAAGAAATAAGCAAAATATTGCCTACAGACGGTTAGCAATCACGAGCAATATACAGCAAACTAAACAGTTGTGACTGGGATGTATTAGTTTTACTCATATTATCCTCTCCTAAGAGTAATAACCATAATACTTATTATCAGTCAGGAATGGGCGAGCTAGACACATATAACAGTGACTTCGCGAGGCCGGTGCATATCCTGGCTGCTGCCTTTCACAAATCTGGCCATAGGTGAATAATACAGGTTAATATAACCACGGCGGGTCACTAGGACAGCTCATTTAACATTAACAGATCGCCAGGCAGGTGTAAGGCAGTGACAGACAGACACATATAACAGTGTCACTGTACAGAAATATCTTTTCCCAGCTGACAGTAATCCATTTTCACCTGTACATTCCCATGTTCACATATTAATTAGTCGTGTTTCCCGGAACTTGTTGATTTGAACGGGGAACATTCTGATTCTGCTTTTCTGGGGGTCGTGACTTCTGACAGCGGCATGACAGAAAGCATGGGAGGAAAAGGTGCAGTGTGTGGAATGTTTAGAGGCAAGTTTGGAAGAGTAATGTATTACGAACCTAAATTATTACCAGATTTATTACTCGATCCACTGTTCCAAACTCAGCATAGCATTGCAAAACATTTCATCTTAAACTCCTCTAATAAATCCACCTAACATTTGTTCAGTCTGAGTCAGTGTGTCATAAAACAACACATAAAATATACAAATCTACATTCTTCTTTTTCTGTGAAGTGGCCTAGAATTCTTAAACCTGACCTGAATTAACGGCTCATAGTTCTTTTGAGGAGCTGTCAAAGGCAAAAGATGAAAATTCTGTTATTACTTGCTCACCCTCATGTCATTTCTAACCTGTATGACTTTCTTTTCAACCTGGTCTCATGACAAAAAGGTATCATTACAAGCAATTAATCTGCCAAAGAAGTCACAAACAAAGTTTGGGTGGTTCACAGAAGGAATAGGTTGTCTTTCCCATCAGGGTTGCCTTTCCTCAGTGAACATGCCTCTAATTTAGGGCCTAGAGGAATGTGTGTGTGTTTGTATGTGTGTGTGTGTGTGTGTGTGACTGGGTTTAAATCAATCTGGCAGAGACAGTGCAATTAGAGGTTTTGACTTGGTTATCTGGCTCTCAAAGACAGACTGTCTCCATGACCCACTGAACAAATGCTGATAAAAAGCTGGAAAATATTATTCTTCACACAAGTGTGTCTCTGGTTTGGGCTCTGGTGACCCAGTCATATGGGGCTCAGCCTCGCCGTCTCTGCCGGTCAGGAAGAGAGATAGGAAAAAAACACGCAACACTCAGATAACCAAACTATTGATCAGTATTTTGCAACACCAGCCTCTAAAAACAACTATGTGATAGAGACACAGTGCAGGTGTCCTGATTTGATTTGTTTCCCATGTTCACATATTAATTAGTCGTGTTTCCCGGGACTTGTTGATTTGAACGGGAACATTCTGATTCTGCTTTTCTGGGGTCGTGACTTCTGACAGCGGCATGACAGAAAGCATGGGAGGAAAAGGTGCAGTGTGTGGAATGTTTAGAGGCAAGTTTGGAAGAGTAATGTATTACGAACCTAAATTATTACCAGATTTATTACTCGATCCACTGTTCCAAACTCAGCATAGCATTGCAAAACATTTCATCTTAAACTTTCACTCTAATAAATCTACCTAACATTTGTTCAGTCTGAGTCAGTGTGTCATAAAACAACATAAAATATACAAATCTACATTCTTCTTTTTCTGTGAAGTGGCCTAAATTCTTAAACCTGACCTGAATTAACGGCTCATAGTTCTTTTGAGGAGCTGTCAAAGGCAAAAGATGAAAATTCTGTTATTATTTACTCACCCTCATGTCATTTCTAACCTGTATGACTTTCTTTTTCAACCTGGTCTCATGACAAAAACGTACCTCTGGGAACTTTTTCGCAAGACGTGAAATACGTACCGGCATCTATGTTTTGTGACACATTCAATGTGAAATGTCCACTGAGTGGCGCTAAATGAGTGACTTGAAATGTCTGTTGAGTTGCGCTATAAGTCTAATGCTCTGTGACGTTTTAAAATAACGTACCATCTGCACTACTCCTAAACCTACCCGATAGTATGAACAAAAGCGAATGTGACGTAAAAACGCTATCGCAAGCATGCCGTTTTAGCTTGTTTTCCAATCTCTCATCTTTCATCATGAGTCATGTTTTTGATGGGATTTGTACCCAAGGATTCCACATCCTAAGTTCAATTCTGTGCCGGCTGAGCTACCGAGCAAGCATGTTTCGTCCAGAAAGCGAAACATATGGAGCTGTAATCATAACTGTGTACGAAAACGATTACAAGTGCTCGCTGTTGTACCGCGTCTAGTGTTCATATCTGTTGGAAACTGCAGTGATACTGTATGTACTTATTTGTATGTATTTCGCATTTTGTGAAAAAGTTCCCAGAGGTACGTTTTCGTCATGAGACCAGGTAGTTCTTTTTTTCTGCTGAACACGAAATGTTTTGGTTTTTATCCATACAGTGAATGTCAGTGGGGTCCAAAACAACACTGGATTTCAAAGTATGAACAAAAACATCTAAAAATTGTCTGCTTTTGTGTTCTACACAATAAAGAAAGTCATATAGGTTTGGAACGACATGATGATCAAATTTATATTTTTAAAGCAAACTAGCCCTTTAACTGGCTAGTGTGTTTGAGGAGACCATTCCAAGTGTCCCATAATGCAACTGTAAATTCTATTCCCTTGTGTTCCCAAGCTCCTTCAGTGGTGGAATGGACCCACAATGAGCCGGATCAGCAAGAATGTGATGGTGAAGCCTGACCACTGACAGTACGCCCCAAGGGGCACAAATTACCCTGACTTGTACAAAGAGAAGATGACACACGCAGCCTCAGGCCCCATCTTCCTGGTCTTTCCGTCTCCAATACAACCTAGTGAATCAGATTGCTTCCAATTAAAGATTCAACCAACTTTTTTCTTTTCTTTTTTCCCAATGCCCACCGTGCTTTGTCTCATAACACAGACATGTCTTGTGGCATTTACAAAGAATGGAATGATTGTACAGTATTGAATATACAGGGGCGGGGTTGTCTTGTGTAGCAATGAGTGAATAGATTAGCTGAAGAATCCCCTCCACTCCAGTGCCCTCCACCCCCCCGCGTCCATGGGCCTAAGTGTGCGGGCCTGTTTCTCATTAGTATCCGTCCGTACTGAACTCCCTCGCAATTTCCTCATGGAGAATTAATGCCTCCTGCTCTTTGAATATATGACTGCTGTCACAAGCTGGTGCATTTTATTGTTTTGTTGCATGTACTCTCTTTATCCACTTATTTTCTTCATACAGTCATTCATGCACTCCTCTATACTAATGTTTCCAAACCGTTTTTGTCTTAGGTACCCCCCATAGGACCATCAATAAGGTTGGTTTATTATACTGTATTGTACTGGATATAATATTATTAATATCAGCAAAGGAACTAATAATAATAATAATATTAAAGATAATAAGATCATTTTAATAAAAGTAATATGTATATCCCGTGAAACAGACTCACTAAAGAGAGCTTTTTATTATCTTAACTTTTTAACAGTATGAATATTTTATTTGATTTCATTTTATTGCATTGCATCGCATTGCAATTTATAATGTTTTTTATTTTGCTACCTTTTCCCCCAAGTACCCCTTTGGAAAACGGCATAAATGTCCCATGTGGTGCTTGAAGACTTGGATAGAAATCACTGCTCTGTACAGTCCATTCTTCCTTCTTTTAATTTATTTATGTTGGATCATCCTTTTCATTAAGGAATAGCCTAATTCTCTTTTTTTCATTTTTGTTGACCACCTCAAAATTTTAGTTTGCTTTCCATTGCACATCACTATGCATCACAATATGCATCTGATATCTTTTAAAGTCTCATATGAACAGCTCATTTCATGCAACATTGCAGCTGGCAGGACTAAATGTTCAAAGCAGCTCTGTCTTCCAATTTGAGACATTTGTGCAACTCTTGCCATCTTCAATCCGATGCGAGAAGAACTCCCTGTAACTGATCAAAGAAAGTTTATATTTCAACTGTGCCATAATACTTAGACAGGACATTAATATCTCAGAAACTTCTCTCCAGATACCATTTTTCTCCCTGGTTCCTGGGGCTTTTGTCTGCACGTATCTCTCGGTTGTGTTTAATTTGATTTGTTATCCTCTCCCTCTGAAGTGTCAGTGCTGTACCAAGCTGGCGTGACCACTGGATTATTACTCCGGGGTCTCCAGTGGTGAGGACAGTCTGCTTTGCTGGTCACATAGAGAAGAGTGGAGCAGGGGGACAGTCTGTGTGAACAGCTGGGCCCTGTTTTCAGTCCTCTGACTCAATTACCTCCTCCTCTTTGAAGAGCTCTTTTCTTACACACTTTCACATATGCAGCAAACATTAGGGTCAATAGAGTAACCCCATTTCATACTTTTACATATAAAAACAGTTTTAACAATATTTTTTACTTCTTTTAAATTAATTTATTTTACAATAAAACTGCAAGAACTGTCTTTTAGAATATTATATATTTTTTTTAATAAGTCTGTTTTACTGTGTCTATAGCAAGGCAACATTTAATGGTTAACATGTTCTCACTGTAAAATTGTTAAATACACAGCCCCTTTTTTTCTAGGATAGAGGGGGAATTATTCAGAGAAAATCTCAGGAAATAATTTAAGGGGTGAATAATTCATAATTATGTGATATTTGCATAGTTACTAATATGAAAAGAATCCAATGATATGTAAATTACACTAAATATGCATTTTTGTACCTACAACAGGCTTTGTTTTTGCAAACATCAAGTCCATGAAACCACAAATGTCTTTCCTTGGCCAAAAACATCATCTTAATGATATTCCTTGTATGCTTTTTGCATAGCTTTCATAATGTTCCCTTAAAAATGCTCTCTTTTCATTTATCATCAAGCGATTGGAATTGAGAAACACAATGATCATTGCCAAAGCCATTTTAATGCCAAATCTCTCAAGGCTTACATGGTGTTGGACAGAAAGCAAAACTTGTTTCTTAATGCTTGAAAGGCAAAAGCATTGCCTAGGGTAGAAAATTTTTATTGTAACCACATTATTAAATATCAATAGCCAGTGAATGAAGTCACAAATCGTTTATCATAGAACATCCTATAGGCATGAAATTGTAAAATGTGGTCAAAAAGAAACAATATATGGTTTGGAAAAAAAATAGTGACATGTTTTAAATAGTCTAGCTAAACTACTACCTATCAAAAGACAGGTGGGTGGATGGCTACTATTAGCACTCTTATACCATGAGTGGGGTTTTCACAGATTTTTCAGGAAAGTGTGAGAATGATTGAACATGGAGCGCAGTGCTGCAATAACAGTTTTCTTTGCCCTGTCTGACGTGTGATTAAGTTACAAAAGAGAATGTATTTGCAACAGGTGCCTCTAATACGGAGCAGGCATGAGGGGCTCCATGCACTCTCTCTCTCTAACCTCCATGAACCTGCCAGGGAAATCCGATTCCCGCTTACACACAGGCAAACACTACTCTTACTCGCAAGAAGGAGGTAATAGACAGGTGTGTGTGCGTATCAGTGTGTGACTACTGCATTTGGTTATTGGATGATTAAATCTGATGATTTTTCTTTTAATTATAGTTTAAAAAGAGTCCTCTTTACGCCCATGTTCAACTGACTTCCTATAACTTTTGAAATGCACAAGTATATGTATTGATTGAGTTGTAAATCTACACTGCAAGAAATGTTACTCATTTAAATTTAAAAAATCAAAATTATATATATAATCTTCATTTTTTATATTAAAGTGTTTACATTACTGCTCAATCAATACATATATTGCACATTTCAAAAGTTATAGTAGGTCAGTTGAACATGGGTGTAAAGAGCGCTATTTTTGAATTAATAATAAATGAAAAATCATCAAATTTAATCATCAGCCAACCCAAACGTGCAGTATTAGTCAGACACTGATGTGCACACATATGTATAATTTTCTTTTTTTTAATGATAAGATATAATTCTTACATGATTTACCTAATATACAAATCAAGAAAAATATTGCAATTTATACTTTTATAATTAATGTTTATTACATTACTTTAAATCTGTATGCTGCTATAAACACATAACACATGCTGTAATGCTTTAATACACTGTAACTATTATTATTAATATAGTTGCTTATTTTACAGTGTAGAATTTAGTTTCATTATGAGTGTTAAAAACCTAGTTAAGTACTAATTTCGATTTTAATATAAGAATTGATTTTTTATTTTTTGAGTGCTTTAAGATGCCTTACTTGAAGTAGTTTTGATATAGGCAAATATTTTTCATTTTGGGATGCTTGGAGTCCTTATTGGATGGTTTGGATTGGATCTCCTCCCACACAGTTTAATTTCACATCCTCTTGATCATTTGATAAATAAGGCTGTCAGCACAAGTCCATTGTTAAGACTGTATTTACATAGCGCTTCTGCCAGCGTGTGTCAAATACTGTGCTCTGCTTTCTGGCAAGCTGCCGGGAAATTTATTTCATTCACTGTCAATTGTAACAACAGTGGGCGCGTCTATTTGCGTTTTTCTTCCTCTTCCAACCAATCCCTGTCTCCGGGGGCATGTCGTAAATGTTGGAGAACCAATCGGCAGTGTTTATTACTGAACTTTTGCTACTTTGAGCAAGTTAATACACTGAGAGATGTCGCCCCGCCTGGTCTACTCCAGCCAAAGTCTTTAACCCTTTATGTGCATGAGTGAACAAAATGACATGGAAAAGTGATGAAAGGCAAACATTTGAACTTTAACATTTGGAGATATATGCTTAGGATTTACTTAATTATTATTTTTTTTCTTTTTATGTAATGTGTAATGTCTAGCTTTCATTGAAATTGAAAATGGATCAAACCAAAAAGTCAAAGAATAAGATGTGTAAGGTCTGTTTGCATGAATGCATTACATCTCAGGCTACTTAGGATGGTATATTAGTAAATTTAAGGGGTTTTTGAAGGGGCTGCATCTCACATGACCCATTGCTGGAATTCACACCTGAATGAGAGCCGTTTGCAGCTCATGAGGTCATTCTATGGAATTTGCAAGCTTCCCAGTCTACTGAAAATTCCTCATGTGCAGGTAATGCACACTCTGCATCACAATAACAAATACTATTTTAGAATTTGATTCGGATGTATTTGCAAGGTACATTTACAAGGAACTTGGCAGTTACTGGTGCAAGACAGACATTAGATGTGTAGAGGAGTTCTCAAGTAGCTACATATAGATATAAAAATGCAATAAATAAATAAAAAAGATAAATTAAATATAATCAATCATGTGAAATTAAGACATCATAAAAAGCAGTTTTAAAAAAACTCATCCAAGTGAATTAGTTACTAATCATAACCATAGAAATAAACGTTGAGACACATATACTTCACTCTACAAAGTCTCTCTTTTCAAAGATAATCTTATTTCGCAGTAGTTTTTTTCATGTGTAGTGTGAGAAAATATACAAAAAATAAAAATAAAAGAACCTAATGCATCCAGACCAATAGGTGTCAGTATAACGTCCAAAACTACTCATACTTTTGCAATAAATAAGAAGCCGCTAAATATAAATAAAAGCTTTATGAGCTTTATGATTTAAAGACTTTCACTGAGTTTGTTATATTATGCAGTGCAGTTGTTGTTAGGCGTTCTTATGCAAGTAACTTATTAGATTATCTTTTGTTTAAAAAAAGTAAGAAAAGTACGTTGTAGATGCATGAAAACCCGTAATAAAATTATGACCGGAGTAAAGTTGTTCAGACATCATCTTGGAAATGTTTGTTAAATAATTCTTGGATTTTTACATTTGCGCTAATTTACTCGCAGTTCTTCCTCTGCTCAGAATAAACAATCATCTTAGTTAGGATATATGATGAGAGAAGAAATAGATGGATGTTACGCCTTTAAGAGTTAAGAAACTTGAAACCTTGTTTGCGCAACAATCAGTGCAGCTCAGAGCCGCCAAAGTGTCTAGACTAGCACATGATGGTAGTCAGCCAATGGCTCCATCGCTCTCCTCGGGGGCCCTGTGTGTGTGCGTATGTGTGTGTGACAGGGGGAGAAAAAAAGGAAAAAGGGAGAGAAACGGAGAAAGAGAGAGAGATCTGGGTTGCAGTTTGACCAGGTCTGAACACGGAACCAGGAGCACACACTATAAGTCCACGGATTGTTCCTATTCTGGCCCCGGCGCGCGCACAAGGATATTTTTGGATCGCAAAAAAGAGTGCGCTGGAATAGTGGAAAACAACCGGAATGGTGAATTCAATGAGGAATTGTCTGTGGATTTAATTCGCCGAGGAGCAGCTTCATTCATGTCACCAGACCCGCTGTTGAAGAGTGGATTTGAACGTGTTTCAAAGTCCGAAAACATTTGAGAGCGTGCGACTAGTGTAGCTTTTCGCGTGGGATTTTGACAACAAATGTCTTTGGTGTAGTTAAAACCCGTAGTGCGTTTAAAAAATAAAGAGCATCGCACAGTAGCTCCACTTTCCAAACACTGTTCACATGTCGGCTACTTGACAGCGTTCTTCTAAAATGAATCCGTTTCTGTGCAGCCTCGCGGTTGTTTGACGTTCTCCGTTTTTTAATGCAATATAACATTGTGCCTTCATAACTAATGTTGTGGTTTTGCCACCAATATACGGTGCTCTGCTGTGCACGCGCTGCACGGCATTCTGCCAACATTAATGTTGCACGAGCTCAGAAATAGTCGAATCACAGATTCCTTGAAAAACAACTCACTGGTCAAGCACAACGTAATTAAACGCTCAATGCATACACCCTGAGAAGCCGTTTGATTCCAGATAAAGAGGGGGGCGATGGATATGGCAAAAGCGGCGAGGGGTCTCGAGACGATCTGCTTGGCTCCAACCCAGAGAAAATTCCCAAGACGGAGTTCAGACCGATGACCCCGAGCGGGTCGCCTGGCGTGGACTATGAGGAAGTGTGTACGAGGAATCCCACCGCGAGCAGCGGTGGTGGCACCTCAGGGGGCGTTTTGGACCAAGATGGGGGTACGGTGTGTACGGTGGGAAGCCCTCGGTCTGTGCAGGACAGCGATTGTAGAACAGTCACTTGCTGTTTATTTAAAGATCGGGACCATCATTCTGGGTCTAGAAGCCCGGAGCCAGGCTCGTGCCAGTTCGTGCTGAGGAACATTGGCTCTTCTCGGGACCCCGGTCCTCTT
Organism: Tor tambroides; assembly: GCA_021397915.2. Classification (NCBI taxonomy): domain Eukaryota; kingdom Metazoa; phylum Chordata; class Actinopteri; order Cypriniformes; family Cyprinidae; genus Tor; species Tor tambroides. Next base: position 64,179 of record JAFVLL020034281.1, read on the forward strand.
GAGAGCCAGGAGACGAAACCTCGCTCCGTCATGGAGCAGGAGCTCAAGACCGCCACCTATTCGCTTTTAAAAAGGCTAAAGGAGAAAACCTTGGATACTTTGTTGGAAGCCGTGGAGTCCAAAGGAGGGATGCCGAGCGACTGTGTGATGGTATCGCGGACCGAGCTGCGGTTAGGCGGCCACATGGCTCCTCCACAGCTGCTCATCTGTAAGCTTTACCGGTGGTCAGACCTGCAGCACACGGCCCAGCTTAAAGCGCTCTGTGAGTGCAAGAGCTTCGGAGCTCAAGACGGTCCGGTAGTGTGCTGCAATCCATATCATTATAGCCGACTCTGTGGGCCAGGTAAGCGAAGATCCCATTGACGGATATGTCTAAATCCTGAACTGACTAGATTTTCTCATTATTAGGCTTCACTTTCAACCTGCTGTTATGCCAAAGGGCTTTCCTCAGGGTTCCCCCAACAGATGCATTTAAGCTTTGTTGTTACAGTGATTCATATACTACAGAATGCCATTGATAAAATGAGTGCAATAGCAAAAAGGAATTTCGACTTGCTATTCAGTGTGAAAAGAAACGCTGTTCTTAGTAAAATGTAAGCAATTACGTTTCAGTGCTTTAAATAGCTTATTAAGTAGGCTAATGACAACAGTGACTTGAAGAGTAGCAATTTGCACATTGTCCACAATGTAGCAGCTCTGCACTGTCCTGTTTTTTTATTTTCTGCTAGCTTCATAATTTTCCACAGTTGTTACCCTAGTATCCAGGAAACTAGACGTAAAATACAAACATAATAATTGCATATAAAATGCATGACGTTTTTAAACTGTATTTCATGCGGGTTTCTGAATTGACAATAGACAACATGTGTGACCTTGATTAAATTAGGCTACTGCTTAGTTTATTAATTATCTGCTGGTACATGGGTTATGTAGCCTATTCTCCAAATGATTGTCTCAAATAGTAGTACGGTTGGGACAGTCAGTTTATTTAAGGAACGCAAGTACGTTTTCATTCCGATCTTTTCCTAGTCAAGTCATTAGCAATATAGCCATCCACTGGGTTCTTTCATGACCAATACTTGTCAGTTTCTCAATTTTAGATGTTATTGTGATATGTTTAGCCTCAAACAACTCAAACGAGCAGATTAACTCGTTAAACCGCTCTTCACATGCTTTAAAATCCCACAGATTGTTGGACTTTCGTAACGATTAGAATTCCTAGCATTCATATGATAGATTGACAATCCCGTGAGGAGGACATTGGCAACCTGAGGCACTTGGCAAGCTTTAAATCAGTTTTCCATAATAAATCCTCGCATATTAAGAGATAATTTTTAATCAAAGGCTTCAAACTGACAATTACACTCTTTGCTCAGCGTTTTATTGGAGTTTCTCAAGAGCAGAGACGCTTGAGGGAGGCAGCAGCCCCTCTCTCCCCTCTGTTCTCTGTAGAGACACACATAGCTCACAGGCGCTCATGCGTGTCCCCATGAAGATGGTATTTCTTTCATGCGATTGAACAACAGAGCCCTCTCAATCTTCAAACTCCATCAATGGTTTTGACGGTTTTTTTCAAGGTTAATTTTCACAGACGACGTTAAAGAGAGAAATCCTATTGTTCGGACGTTGCCCTATGTCTATGAGCGCATTTAATCACGTAAAACTGTGTGAGCAAAAATTTCAGTGTATTTAGCAAGGGTTTCCAAAGAAACTTTCTTTTACTAATGGATTTGTTTAGCGATACATTTATTTTGCTTGGTTGTAGCTATAGATTAAGATGACCGTATTTTAGGATTTACTTGGACAAAACACGCTTCCTTTTTGCGAAGACATTATCGCTTTGAAATAATATCAGTTTCAAGTTGCGCTTTAAAAGTCACTTTTTTTTCCTAAGGAGGACCCCTCATGCTATTTAGGTGAAGGAGTGGCGGTAATATACAGTTTGCATACAACTGGCGCCAGACTGACTCGCTGTGTATCTGAGTGACTGAGTTTAGGATCCTGGCAATTACTGCCGCCACTCTTAAAGAGACAGTCCACATTATGCTTTTATTTTTTCCCCCACGACCAAAAGGCGAGGTCATTACTTCTCTAAAGACTTTTTCCTTTGTGCCTTCGAACTTTTAATGCTTTCCTTTGTTACTAGACGAGTTTTTGCGCGTTGTAAATTCGAAAAAACTAATTATACCGGCTTATACACGTTGTTTTTGTATTAGTCTTAAATGGAAAAAAATCGTCCATGATTGGTGTCCATGCCATTAAATGGTGAATCATCTATGCAACAGCTTTGTATTTTATTCAGCTTTATATGAATTTTGCCTCAGAAAGATATAAAATTAAATATTTGTGTGTGTGTGTGTGTGTGTGTGTGTACATGGTATTCATCACGTTATGGGGACCAAATGTCCCCACAAGTATCATAATACCAGTAAATTTTGACCTTGTGGGGACATTTTTTTGGTCCCCATGAGGAAACAAGCTTATAAATCACACAGAATGAAGTGTATTGAAAATCTGAAATAGCAGAAAGTTTCCTGTAAGGGGTAGGTTTAGGTGTAGGGTTGGTGTAGGGCAATAGAAAATACGGTTTGTACAGTATAAAAGCCATTATGCCTATGGAGAGTCCCCACAAAAAATGGAAACCAGTGTGTGTGTGTATATAATTAATATAATAAATATAATATAATATTATGTATATATATATATATAAAATTTATTTTAAATAATCATTTATTTAACTCACTATTATATTATATGGTTACACAAAGTCAATGATAAATGTTTTCTTTTTAATCCAAGGTGTTGTTTTAATCTACTGTTTAAAAAGTGGTATTTGATGTTTTGTTTGCTTACAGATACTCAATAGAAAATTTAAGTATTAAACTAAGCTGCTATTAAAAAATATATTAAGTTTGAGCATTTTTAATTTAGGTTTTTCAACTGTAATATTTGTTGCAACTGGTTGAGAAAACATGCAACACCTAACTGTATAGCAAATAACCAAACCAAGATGGAAGATTTTGAAAAAAAAAATTTGTGAAAAAAATTTACTCGGTAATGGTGTTAAACATGGAAAAATGTGTTAACCATTACTAAGGTTATAGCATTATAAAATCAGTAAAAATGTTAAACAACTGAATATGCAAGAAGGAAATGTGTAGATGGCTGGCATTTGAATTTTGCAGAAATCTGTTTTTTTATGTGCAGTTTTGTGTATACAGATACCATATGAAATTACAGTATATTTTCTACAGTTCTGTAGACAAGATTATACATGTTGTCTACATTGTATTTTGTCATTAACATATTGCTCTTTTTGTGAGCCAGACTCAACCTAGTCTGTCCAAATTAAGTAATATATCTATATATAATTGTCCTTTGTTTTTCTATTCCAATTGTAACCATACTGCTGTTATATTTTAGAGTCACCTCCTCCTCCATACTCAAGACTTTCCCCCAGCGAAGAACAGAAGCCACTGGGTAAGTTTCACATACACACTCTAATTGCTGATTAAATATGTATTTATTTAAGAAGTCGTTGTAAATGATCATGTATATGCACATTCTGTGGGAACAGGTGATGTGAGATCATTTACTGACAAGTTTAATAAAATAATCTGTGTAACAAAATAACCTGGCCAAAATAAGTCAGTGCCATCAGTTGTCACCCACTGGTTGAATCCCTGGCTTTACGGAGAGCCAAAGGGGAAGCAAAAAGTAGAACAACATGAAGAATTTTAATGGTGGCAATTAGGCACAGTGACCCAACTGAGAGCCAGTGGAGGCTGCAGCCAGTATCCGGCGGGCCCATTTTCAGCATGCCAATCTGGAGCCGGCCTGGGCTCGGCCCTGTCTGTTGTGAGGGTTGCTGGGGCCTGGCACTGGCCTGGGATATCCTCTCGGTACCATAGCTCAACATCGGGCACACTGTTGACAGGAGGTGGAACCATCTGGAACTGATGCTTTGGTGATTTGCAGCTCAGCCTGATAACTCATTTATTTGTTACTAGGATTGGCTCAGTATCAACATATCAGCTGTTGATACAGCACCAGTACCAATGAGATTTCACAATTCTTGACAGCAAGCAAAATATGTTAGTTAACACACTTTTATGTAAAAAGGTTTATATACACTACCATTCAACTTTTGGGGTCAGTAAGATTTATTTATGATGAAGTCTCTTATGCTCACTAAGGCTGCATTTATCTGATGAAAAGTAATTTTATAAATGTTATAACCATTTAAAATAATGGTTTTCTATTTTAAGGTATTTAAAATGTTTATCCTTTCCTTTGATGGCACACACCAGGCTTCAGTGTCATACGGTCCTTCAGAAGTAATTTTCCAGTTTAGTGCTCAAGAAACATTTGAAAATTAAGATTTATGTGGAAACAATGATATTTCTTTTTTTCCAGAATTTTTTAATGAATCAAAAGTTTACAAGAACAGCATTTATTTGAAATAGAAATTTTTTGTAACACTGTAAATAATTAAAAGTATTAAAAATCTTACTGACCCCAAACTTTTAATGTAATGTAGGTATTTATACAATAGAAAACAATGGCATGTTGCTTGGTAGCTGTCCTTTTAACATTCCTAGTTGTATCATGAAATTTCTGACAAACAAACTCTAACAAGATGACATTCTTTATCTCCTCAGATCTGTCAGATTCCACACTGTCTTACACTGAAACAGAGGCTGCCAGCTCGCCTAACGTCACCCAAGGGGAATTCTCAGGTGAGTTTTCTTATTTTAAATATATCTGCTCTGAAATGTCGAATTGCTCTGTTTTAATTCAGTTTGTTTGGAGTCTTCGTGTCGGCATGGCCTGTGATACCATTGTCAGACTTGTTGCTGTTTTTTCCAGTCCCGGAGAGCTCATGGGGTAACATCTTTGTTCAAACAAAGGCTACGTGCCTGTGATGGTGACCTTGCACCAGATATTTACTTTCCCCCCCTTCTGCAAGAGAAAGCAGTGAGCATGCAGAGGGTGTTTTCCCTGTTAGTTGTTATACAGATCTCAAAGTTTGGCAGGACTATTCCAGTGACATAGTTTTGCATCCGTTTTAAGGGCCAGGAAGGGGTTAAGTGCTCAGTAAAAGTCTAAAATGCAAAGAAAACAGCAAGGCAATACCTTCCGCTGTCCTAAGTTCTGCGGGTTCCCTTGGAGTGTGTTTGAATAAATGAGCAAACTTTGCAGGTAATTTGGTTTTTATGTTGTGCTGTGCTCCTCCTCATTAAAGGCCATTAGGAGTGGAGAGAGTGCGGTGGAGATAAAGCTTTCATTGTGAGCCCAGCAGAGGTTCAGTGGGCCGTGTTGGCTGGCCATAGAGCCTGCCTCCCCTCCTCTGTTTTCTTTCAGAAATATTTGAGTGGGATCAAACTGTAATAAGATCCAAGCTCACAGGGACACACACACACTCGAGCACACCGAGTCACGTTATACGCTCTGCACAAAACGGCGCGTAACGGAACACGGACACACAAACGCACATATCAGCCTTTACGGTTCTATCTTGACCGGAGTAGGCTTTTTTCCATTGCTGTGAAAGGGCCACACTGAGAGGAAAGAGGAGAAACACTCTTGTGTCATGGTTTGAGATGAAACACTCCCCTCTTATGGAATGAAATCAACATGCTTCTCTCATAAAACTGGAACCGCACCGTGCATGCGTAGGATCATGGCCGCAGAGACAGAAAGGCTAAGGCCTTGTTTTGCAGAGCTAGAAATAGCATTCAAAGAGAGCGGGTCAATCCGCCCCCTTTCCCAGAAGGAGCTACCTGAGCTTGCGGCTTCATGCATCCTGTCACCACCACTTCACAGGCTGGCGACACTCCTTGCGCAAACAAATGATGTTTCAAATGCTTGCTGAGATTTTTTTCTCTGGATTGGGTTCATGTGAACTATGACTTGCGTGTAGGTTCATAATCGGGCCTTTTTAGCCCGCATGCAGGAGCGTTTTTAACTAGATATGTTTATTACTGTCATATACTGACTTAAAAAGAACAAATATAGCATGCATATGGTACCATATTGGTTATTGGCCAATTTGTTTATTTTTTTTTATACATTTTATCAATGTTGTTGATATTTAATATTTAAATGTGCATGCTCATTTCCCCTATTTTTGCATTTAGATCATTTTAAAAAATGTAGTTACACTGTTAAATGTAATCTTTGGAAAATATTTCTTTTGTCATCATCTAACACTCATTTAAAAATTTTAGTAATGCTTTTAAATGTAATTTTTGGGAAATTAATATTAATTTTTCATACTGTACATTATAATGTTGTGATGCCTAAATTCACTTGTAGATGAAAAAGTGCTTTAATATTGACATTTATTTATATACAGAGTATAGCATTTTAATATCAGTATTAGTAAGAATTTTAATACCAGTGTGTCCGTACAAGGCAATATTGCTAGTTAAGCATTCAAAACACATGATATGCAGGTCTTTTTCAGTAAGGCTTATAATAATTTGGTGCGAAGCGTTGAATTGACAGCTCTCCAAAAAATGTCTGTAGCGGAAATTGTTAAAATTCCATAGGAGACCCTCTCCAAATCACTAAACATAAGGTATTTATATTTGGAGAGGGTTACCTATGGAATTTCATGCCTTTCCTTTATGCTTCCTGTAAAGAAGGAAAGAAAGGAAATGGATCTAAAATCTAAAAGCGTTCATACATATGGCCTTCCACCCAAGAGTCCCTTATCCCACCCCACCCACATGCAGGAACTAGTAAAGCTCTTGAAAGTGAGGCCGGGGGGCCGAAGGTGGGAGGGGAGCAGATTGCAGCCCCCTGGGCGAGTGTAACTCCTGCTCTGAACACTCATCCACTCTGTTTGACAATAGCAACAGAACACATCTCAACGAGTCTGATGAAAACTCCTTGCCGCCCAAGGGCGAGATTTTAGAGAATTTGGCGTCTTGGTTTGAAAGACAGTCTGTGGATGCTTGAGATCTGAGACTATTTATGTAATAGATCTTTGATGTCTTGCTGCCTCACTGAGTTTGTTTGAAGCACACTGCATTAGGATTTTCAGCTCAAATCTTCACTGAGTTTCTGTAAGCCTTTCTGCACGTATTTAGCATTTTTGCCTGTTTGTGCACGACTGTTTTTTTTGCACGTCCTGGAATCCGTGTGAATATTTGCGTTTCTGTGTGTTTGTGTTGGTGTCTGAGATGTCTGTGCTCCCCTGTTTGGGTACATCTCTGTCTGTTTGTGTTGTTTGTATCTGGATGTCTATAGTTCGGCATTTCAGACGCAGTGTCTCGTTTTAAAAGCAACTGTGTTTGTCAGTTTATGTCTACACTGTGTCAACGCACAGCTATTGATTAAGTGTTCGCTATGTTTTCAAAGCATGGCCGTCGAAACATGTGGTCGTGATGTGCTGCATGTGTGTCTGTAAAAATGTGTGTGCGCGTGTGTGGTTCCAGTCACATTCTGTAGCTGTGACTGAGTTGTAATGCAGCCCACCTGTTTCCTCACTCCTTGTTGTGGCCGTGTGGAGATCAGAATTATGTTCTTTGAAGTAGGTCTCATTGCTTCCTGTATAACTGCATGCATGTGAGTTTGTGTTTCCTCTCTGTATTGGGGTTTTTGTGATCTTTGTGGTTCACAAGCCCCTGTATTGGGAGGTGGTCTCCTCATCCTCTGATGCTCACTGAGAATGTCAGCATGATCGTGAGGGTGGGGACAATTTTGTCATGAGTTGTAATATGAATTGAATTGGACACACTCACAGGATGTTGTATTGGATTTTTTGTTTGTAGTTCATACAAATTTAAAACATAATTGTATTCTGGAAAATGTTTTTCCATACTGGTCCATAAAATAAAAGCCAAATTCATATATCATATATATATATATATATATATATATATATATATATATATATATATTACATGCTGTTTTATGAATTTCAATTCATTTCAATTCTACTTTAATTCCTGTGTGCAGTTCTGCATCATATTTGCTAGTAATTCAGCAGTTGAATTGGAATTTAAACATCTCAATTGGATTCTGAATGACGCACATCCCTGCTGCAGAGCAGTAGAATTGTTTTTCCAGTGATTATTAGTCTCTATGATGAGGGATCTGACAGATGTGGAAGGCCGGCAGGGCCGAAAAACCAGTGGCTGTTTACAAATCATTCTCAGACCAGCCATAGATGTGCTACAGCTGAGAGATGCACCCTAATAAGCCCACTGGAATTTGTCAGCATATGTGGAAAAGGAAGCAAATCCAATGTGTTTTCACGTGTGTGCGTTCTTACTCTAAGACATCACAATTACAGTGAGAACTTACTGTAGTTGTGTCATCACTATGAGAGAGACCCCATGTCTCACTGAGGAACCCTGTGGTGCCATTGTGTTTTGTATGTTGTGTTATTTTTCCTTGAGAATGTAGGAAAGGCGGTCGGATGGCTGTGCGGGTAGGTTCATCGAGTGCTGTTTTGGCCTGAGGAGGAGGAAAGGCTCAGTCAGGTATAGAGGAATGGTTTGGTGATCTGTAATTTTACTCTGGGTTCACTCCTGGTGCTTTGTGATGTTTATACAGCCCTCTCTGTTTTTGGGGAGTAGACCACAGCCAGGCTGGCGTCCCTATGTGCAGCCTATCGTTGCTGTATGTCTTAAAAATGGAAAGCAGTGACAGTTTCATTCAACTGTACTGGACTTTACTAAACCGATCAGCATTGTGACTGTAAACCGAAGCCTCTTTTCCATCAACAGAGTGTTAGTGTTGGTAACTGGTGTTGGTGTCCTATCTGGCTCCGCTTAGCCCATTAGACCTGGTGGTTTTAAACAATAAACAGGTAACATCAGAAGCCAGGGTGTGGGATAATATCTCCAAGTATAGTTTTTAATTTAAGACCACCTAAAAATTATAAATTTAATGGGGAAAAACTAGATCAATCCCATTATTGTCCCATTAATATGTGGCACGATGCTCATTCATTGGACTAATTCCAAGACAATTATTTTTCCCCATTTGAAATCATTTAAATTAGTTGTATATAAATTGAAATATGAAATCTTTTTATATTTAAACGAGTAATAAACACACTACAATGTGCTATATTGGTTTGTAAGTTGGTCATGTAGAAACACATTCCATTATTATTGATTTCTCTGATCAACGGCAATGTGGGCAGATTCAGAGATCTACCGATTTGAACAATTTCAGTGGAAAAAGGGTATGCGTCATGAAGGTGCTGAATCTGAACTGATCTAAACAGGTAGCATTGCTTGCACAAGGAGCCACTGGTTGATCACAGTATTGATAGTACTACTTCTTATCTTTGTTTTCATAAAACTGCTGTCTTACAGGCCAGTGTGTGTTTTGTTTTGACTGATAGTCTGACACAAGCATAATCACATACTCTACTTATCAGAAAATCACAAACAGACGTGTTTTTTGTGATATACTGGCAGCAGTACACACATGCCAGTCTGTCTAGGTCTGATCTGACCTCATTTCTGCAGTGCATGAAAAGGGCATCTGGACGCCCAACAATTAAACAAAGTAATCGAAGCATGTGACGGCGTGCTGATTACCATTGATTTGATTGCGTCCATAGATTCTGAAAAGCCTTAAAAGGCATGTGATGTCTGGCTTGCAGATGCCTGAAATATCTAGACTGAGTTTCAAATTCTTTTCGTTGTCAATGCTTAAATCTTTCGTAATAGTTCTGTCATCTTTTATTTACCCTCATGTCATTCCAAACCTGTATGATTTAGAAGAACAAAACAAAAGGAGAAATTTGAAAGAATGTTTATGCTGATCTTTTCTATACATTGAGATCATGTAGTGACCACCAGGTACTGTCAAGCTCCAAAAAAGCATCATGGAAGTACCAGAAAAATTGCCAAAAATTATGCCCTGTATATTTCAAGTCTTCAGAAGTCAAACGATTACTCTGTGGGATATGTAAGTCAATCTTGCCTTCTCAAATTTTATTTGCACTTCTGCATATTAACCAAAATTAGAAATGCTGTCTTAGCAACTAACTGAAAAAAGGTTGAAATACTTAAAAAAAACTATAAAATATATATATATATATATATATATATATAAACTTTAGAAATATTTAAAAAAATAAATAAAAATGATGAGGCCACCCTTTTGCTCTCCCCCCTCATATTCCCTCACCTCAGTATCTCTCCCTCTCTCACTCTTTCCCTCCTTTTATCTTTTTTCTCCCTCTCCCTTGTTCCCGTTGCCTGGCACGGGGCCTCAGGTTTCCACCGCAGCCCCAGAGCCTGCCCACACTCCCCCAGGGCCCCGAGTGCTCCAGGATACGGGATGTGGAAATAATGTGACTGGAGTACTTCCACCCTGCCTCCAGAAAATCAGGTTCTGCGGATTGTTTATTTGAGGGGAAGGAGGCCTCAGCCAAACATCCTGTTTTAAAAAGCTTGCCTGGGTTTTGTAGCACAGGGGCTGCTCAACTACCCCTTTGATGGCAGGGGGAAGCTGAGGAATGTTGAAGAGAAGCCCAGTGGCCTGGAGGTGATGGGTTGGGATGTGCATTTGTATATGTGTGAGAGACTACATGTGTCTATGTGGCATTCGTTTGATTTCAAGTTATGTTTTTCATTTTGATTATGTAAATAATACACCGTGCTGTCATGGCTATACCATACAGCTCTCCTTGAGTGTGTGTTCCTGTCTTGAATGACCGACTTCCTCTTCCCCTTATATAACACATGTAAACAAGGCAAACAAATGCTCATCAGCCAATAGCGGACAGCTGAATTAGTCGCCCACCTCTATTGTATCTCACAACAGATTCAGAAAAAGATATGCATATTTGTTTATGGTCATGCTGTTTATGTCTCGCTGAGACTGTATCATGTTTTTGTCTTTGTCAGTAGGTTTACGTGTCTAAGTACATGCAACTTGGCCTTCTCGATGAGGAACTTGGATTTTAGGGATATTAGATTAAATTGTATTTTTTTTCCTCACCACATTGTTTGACCACAGTAAATATTTCAAGATGTGAAGCATTTTGGAAAAGCAGACATTTTATTTCTCCAAAGACTGTACTGTTGTGATATCAGTCACGTATTTCACAAAATCGATATCAAGAATGACTATTTGAGTCACTACTGACAGTATGACAATAATAGCTCTTTCTTGTAATTGAATGTGACATAAATTTAAGCCAGGCATATTCTTTTAGTCCAATGTGAATTTAGACCTACACATCGACAGAAAGCATCAAAATGCAGTCACATTATTTATTCCAGGGGTCATTTTATTTTATTTTATTTTATTTTATTTATTTATTTATTTATTTTTTTCCATTTTATTTTGTTTGCCAGGACTGTGACATAAAGCATGCTTATTTATGACCAATGTGTCTGTCCATTTCAAAAGAGAGGAGAGTTTCTGTAAAACTGCAGACCATTCGTACAGGTAATCATTTCCTCACTGACCCACTCCCACACAGTAATGAGTGAGTGATCAAGTCCTGCAGTGCACTCTGGGAAGGCGAGGGCAGCCCATCTCTCCTCTCCCTCCACCCTGCACGCCGCTGCGCCTGCCTGCCTCCTCCAATAGACCCATTCATTCAGTCCGGGCCACGGGGTTAGGGAAACAAATAAAGAGGCAGCCATGCCATTAAAAATGTATGGAATGTCCAACTGTTAGTTTAGTGTTTTAGCGAGCCTCCTCTCAAGGCTGCGGAAGGGGGAACAATACTCTGTTCAGTGACCGTCACCGTAAAAGCTTTTGCTTTTGGTCTCAGCTGGCCTGCGCCCAGAGGGTAGCCGGCATAGAAGGTGGCAGTAGTAGATGCAAAAGCCGTTTTTGTTTTCCGATCAGTTTAGGATCCCCGGTAATAATAAATTCCTGCGCCTGGCACCGGGATGGACAAGCGGTGATTTAGGCCTGCGGTTTCATTGCCTAGCTAAAATAAAGTGAAGAATGTCTTCCTCCCCAGAGGAACATTGACAGTTGTGCCGGGACCTATGGCAGTCAGTATTTTTAAAACTGGGAGAGCCAACGCATTCCTCTGGCCTGCAGAATGCACTGTGTGGATTAACTGCAGGGGCCCATGGAGTCCGACATCCTCACGTTAACCTTCATTAAGAGAGAGACACAGAGCGTGCATGGAGAAACGGACACGATGTGTGGGGCTTAATGGAGCGCTAGTCTTTAAATGTTTAGTTCACGTCATTCCTCCTTTGTGAGTTTTAGGTGAATTATTCCTTTCAGTTTTGTGTACGGCTTTTAGGTGTGAATAATTTTATGACGTAATATTATTCTCACACTGGATACATTTGTCACAAAGCGTTTTTTTTTACTTATTAATGTGTAATTTCTCAATTTAGTTTTTCTGTTTATTCCTTTCTTTTTTCTTTCTTTCCACAAGTTTGGCCAAGCAGTGATGATGTTCTCTTGTTTTAGAAACGGGTGCTACAATCAAAAGGGTTGAAGGCAGTGCACACTTGTCAGGCTAAATCACATTGGCACTGGCATATTTTTGGATTTTTCCAGAACTCTGTGAGGAGAGTTGTTTTTTCCCCCTTGTGTTTGCTGCTCAAAATTATGGAAATATTATTCAGACTAACCAAGCAGGATACGCATGTCTGTCAGAAGGAGCTGAGCTCACAAAGGGGGACTTCCATTATACTCTCAAAGAAGTCAAGAAATTGAGTGTATAATGATTTTTTTTAATAAATATAAATATACTGCAAAAATGTTTTATCAATTCAGTTGCCATTGGCAGATGTGACATACAATTAACTTTTGACCGTTACACTCTTGCAAAATATTTCACCAAGTAGTACCCAGGTATTGCAAAATAGTCAACTTATTCTAGTGACTAAAGAAGAAGCCGTCTGTTTTTCTTAACATTTAAGAGTCCTTGATCTTCACGCTAATGACTGCAAAATAAGGATAGAGATATAGCAAGAGAGACAGGCCTGGTGATCAAACTGCAATCACTCACTCTTTCACTCACTTAGCCGCAGCACATTCTCTGATGTGATTAGTGGTATGACAAAGCACACTGTACCTGTTTTAGTTTGCCCTGTTGGTCAATCTAAGCGCGGAACAAAAGACTCCCTCAGAGACACAAAACGGGATTTGTGAGCACCGGAGAGCAAGAGGAACACTAAGTTGATCTGCACTAGCTGGACGTATTTGCTCTGTGTCCAGAGTTTGGTCTCTCTTTCTAAATGCAATTACAGCTCTCAATGGGGAGTTCATGCCATACCTCAGTGGCCCTTATTGAGGACTTGGAAAACCCACAGCAAACAAGCCTATTCACTTCTGCTTATTGTGGGGTATTTCATGGATTTTAGTGGTATTTTGAGGTAAACATGTCTAGGGGGAGTGTCTATTAAAGTATATGCTACTGGTGTTCCTCAAGGGTATGTCATTGGTGCTTGGCTATTTCAGTCTTTCTGTGTCTTTGTCTGTCTTGCTTTGTTTCTTTCCTACCTAACAAGCTGTTTTAAAGTAAGCCTTCTATAGCTGGGTACATTGTTTTTAGTTAGAAATATTTTTGTGTTTATGTTATGAAGTACAATCCAAAATATATAATTAAATTCTAATTAAAAAAAAGAGTCAAGAATGACTGTAATTAAATCATTTAAGTTTAACTTATATGCGCTTATGTAACAGGACATAGTGATAATCACCAATATTTACTCATTTAATATTTATAAAACTCTTAACATCTTTATGAAGTTACATTAAAACCTGTTAATTTAACATTGCTCTATATATCGCCAAGCCCTAGAGCATTAAACTGTCTCTTCGTCCGTGTTGACAGATTTGATACCTCACAAAGTATTAGAAGTGCTCGCTTGTGCATTTTTAATGGGAGAACATAAACAATTTGCTTTGTTTTAGAAAGCAGCTATGTAGCTACCCAGCACTTGTGTGACTTCAAGCTTTTGTGACTGAAACAGAAGGCGAAGACGGCTGTCAGGATGGATTCACTTGAGTGTTTATGATCCATTGGGCCGATCAATAGCACATCATCATCTGAGCTGAGTATGTGTCCATCACCTTGCAGATGAGCTGTATCCAAATACACAGCTTTCGCCTTAAATTAACCTGAGCTCAAGAACTGTCTCAACAGCTGGCCTGGCTCCCTGCTCTGAAACCGTACCTGCTGTGTAACATTCAGCTGCCAGAGCCCATTTCCCATTAATGTAAGGCTAATATCTTTTATGACAGCAATATTTGCGGTGATCAAGGTCTGGATTTCTGATAAGTTACACTTAACAGATCATAATCACTTGAATAATAGATGATCTGTGTTTTTTGTATCTTTATTTCGCCGGAACGAGTGGAAGAGAGTTTTGTGAAAATTGACGGGACTGTCTTTTCCCCTATTGGATCACTGCTGTGTTGTCAGTAGTGTTTTAAGTTCATTGATCATGCATGTGTGTTTTATGTCTTGCATCAGTTAGAATGGGTTGAAAATCATAAATAATTGTATGCCGGCGTTTTTCAGCAAAATTGTGATTGGTTATTTAATTGCTATTGTTGTGCAAAAAAAGAAATAAATAAAATAATAATAATAATAATAAATAAAATTTTAAAAATGTAAAAAATAATTTGAAATTTTTAGATAAACACATACACATATCATAAATAACTGTATTTTTATAAATTATTAAATTTTATTTTATGTAGTTAATCCAATGAAAATATAGGCAGAGAAATCCATATTATTTTAAAGAGTTGTTTCTTTACAGGGTGGTGTAACTCAGTAATTAAATTTCAGGGATTTTGACTGCAAGATTTTGGAAAGTCCCCATAATGAGTGTAATGTAATTTGCTTTGGATAAAAGTGTTGACTAAATGACAGATCAGTACTTAATGAAAGGGTTTCATAGTTCATCAGATCTTTATGGCGTAAGTAATGGATATTTTCATGGCTTCTTAAATACTATGCAGTCACCTTTAATCTGCTTTTTGCACCTTGAAATTGCTAAACAGTCACACTCAAACACAAACCAGTAATCTATCCCACACTCCCATATAGAAGCAGCAGCAGTGTGATGTTGCGAGCGAGCAGTAGATGGTCTGTATTTCTGGGAGTTTTTCCTTCACACTGCCCCGTCTGTTCTCATGGTAAAGGAATTCGGTTTGGATCCCCCAGTCCTTCTGGCTAAGTCTCACCCGTGGAGATCAGTACATAGATCTGTGGGTCTTCGCACCGTTTGACTCGGCTGTGGAAATCACGGCAGAGGCCCAGCGATCTGACCTGGGGAGACCGCATACTCGTTCATTTGTTGCTCTGGGCTCAGATGGCCCATGTGTTGAAATGTCAACACTAGTGAGTGTTAAGGAATCCAGAGAGGCAGGGCAGCAGCGGCCATCAGTGAATCTGACTAGCTGTGTTTATATGGGTCTGAGGTGTGAATCTTACGCACATTTGACCAAGTCGTCATTAACACTATAGAGCCATAGTGAAAGGATTAAAATACACGCTTGCTATTTGGAATGCAGTCTGTGTGCACTCTGTAAATTCAGGCTGTGAATTCTGTTTATCTGCATTTTTATAAAAGATTGCATAGCCCCTTTTTGGCTTAAATAGAAGGATGCAGAAGTTATTGAATAAATAATGATAATTGTGGCTGCTGCAATGAACTAATTATGAAAAATGACATTTACAGCATTTCATTTATAAATCTGTGTTGCAAAGCTAAGGCACTCGAGAATTTATATTGAAAAGCCTTTATTATCTCATGGCTTTAAACATTAAAAATAAGTCACAGGTGACCGCACACCTACGCGTTGTGGCTAATATGCCTTCATCAGGGTGACACCTGTCACCTGTCAAGTTTTCCCTTGTCCAAAGAGCACCGAGATATTAGAGAGTTTTTGCAATCCAGTAGCCCTCTTTTTTTGCATTTTTGTGACTAAAGCATTTCATTTATGTCTAGTCCTGTTGTGTCACAGTTGTATAGTTGCTGTTGTAGCATTACAACCTATGACAGAAAGTAGTTTTTTAATATATGGCATATTTTTTGGCAGTTACATGTAGTATCAGCAGAAAGGACATTGTTATTCTAAAAAGCATTTGATTGGGCAAAAACTGATATAGTGCAGTCAGTACTTTTGTTCTGTTTTCCTGGAAGAAAAAAGAATGTATTTTAAATATGATATCTGCTAAAAGCGAAATTAACACTAGCATATAGATGATTTAAAGCAGCCAAAAAACTGTCATTTTGTTTTCCTCTCTCAGAAATGGAAGAGAGAGTTATTCTCTCAGCATGATTCCATTGCTTTTACTTCTGCCGCCTTAGATATGTTTTCTCACCACTTTTAACAGCCCAGCAATGGTAACAAGGAGCCTGAGAAAACTGTAAAAACTCTAAAATTAATGAAGTGAAGGGAAGAAAAGGAGAGCGGGTCAAAGAGAAAGAAACCCATCTGTTTGAGAGTGCCGCCCCAGTTAGTGCGTCTGGCTGATAAAGCAGTCTTTGATGGCAGAGATAGTACAGACGCCAGCCTAAATGTGGCCCGTTAGTGTGTTGTAAGTCGCCCTGTAGTTGTCTAAAAAATCAGAGCCATACCAAAGAGAGGCTGGAGGGAGGGAAGTACGGTGGCATTGTTTGTTATGTTTCACTTTTTCCCCCGGTCCAGGCAACCGTAATTCCAGCTTCCCTCTCTGACCCCAGCGAGAAGAAGAATGCCCAGGCCTGTCAAGAGTGGCGTCAAAAGATGAATTCTGTCCACCATAAAACTTCACTGTGCTGTCTCGTTCTGTTTCTCCTGCTCACATAAACACTCTCTGTCTTTCTCCCCCTCCGCCTGTCAGCGCAGTGGTACAGTCTAATAGCTGGAGGGAATCTAATCCTTGGCACAGGATAAGAGACTCAGACTCCCCCTCTGTTCCCTCCCTCTCCATCTCTCTCTCTCTCTCTCTCTCTCTCTCGCTCTCTCACTCTCAGTTCAGTTCAATTCAAGAAAGCTTCGCTGCCATGAATGTTAGAATCACATTATTTCCAAAGCAACAGTCTCTCTCTCTCTCTCTCTCTCTCTCTCTCTCTCTCTCATTCGTCTCTTTCCCTCTCTGGTTAAAGGGTCTGGCGGGAGTGCTGTAGAAGAATGAGTTCATCTTTTCAGAATTCCCTGGATTAGAGGGGATGAAAAAGACAGGGATGTGGGCCTGTAGTTTGGTGGGAAGAGATGACAAGCTGCTGTTTTTCCTCTCGATCCTTCTCTCGCTCTGGATCTGCCCAGAGCTCTATGGACGTGTGTTTACCCCGAGGCGGCTCCTTTTCTGCCTTCCTCCCTGCATGGTGCTTTTAAAAGCATTAGTGGATAATCACATAGTATCGCCATTGAAATCAACCCCCTTTTGTGTACTTAGAGTTAATTACCTCCAACTCACTCCAAATGAATTTTTTTTTTTTGGTGTGGTGTGGAGGGTGGGGTGTGTGTGTGTGTGCGTGTGTGTGAGCAGATCCTTCAAATCTCTTTTTCGGTCTTTTTCTTGTAGTCATTCCACCTCACATGAAGTCTCGCTCCTGTGCATCTGCGAAAATGTAACGCGAGACATTGTTTGAAATATAATATGATCAATGTATGGTCCACATTTTTTCATGCATAATTCATTTTATGCCATTCCTGTTGTCTTTGCTTATAATGCACTGCCTAAACACAGTGGGGCGAATACATGAAACAGTTTAACATAATTTATTTTTTTGTTCAATAAGCACCTGCAATATAGTTTAACCAGGAGCACTTTTTATGTTTTTGAAAGAAGTCTGTTATGCTCACCAAGGCTGCATTTATTTGATTTAAAAAAAATCTGTAAAAACAGTAATATTGTGAAATAATATTACAATATAAAAGAACTGTTTTCTATGTTAATATATTTAAACTGTAATTTATTCCCTTGATGGCAAAGCTGAATTTTCAGCAGCCATTCCTCCAGTTTTCAGTGTCACATGAACCTTCAGAAATCATTCTAATCTCAAGAAAGCTTTCTTATTATTATCAATGTTGAAAACAGTTTTGCTACTTATTTTTTAAAAAAAATTGAAATCTTTTTTAACATTATAAATGCCACTTTTGATCAATTAAATGCATCCTTTCTCAATAAAAATCTTTAATAAATTGACCCCAAACTTAAAGCAAAATATATCTTTACAAATTAAGGGAAAGGGAAGTGGTGTGTGGCCAAGTATCGTGACCCATACTTGGAATTTGTTCTCTGCATTTAACCCATCCAAGTGCATGCACACAGTAGTGAACACACACCCAGAGCAGTGGGCAGCCAATGCTGCAGCACCCGGGGAGCAGTTAGTTAGTGCCTGCTCAAAGGTCTCACCTCAGTCGTGGTATTGAGGGTGGAGAGAGTGCTGGTTATTCACTCCCCCCACCTACAATCCCTGCCGGACCCGAGCCTCAAACCAACAACCTTTGGGTTACAAGTCCGACTCTCTATCCATTAGGCCACGGCTGCCCCCTCATTGTACTTCATGAGATGAAGTACAATTAATTGTACTTCATCTCATTTTTGTAAATAAATTTTAAAATGTCTGGCATCATTTCAAAACCAGCTTTGAACACTAGAGGTACAGAACTTAAAAATAGGACTGAAAACAGTAAAACTAAAATGCTAAAAACTATATTTTGCCACATTCAAAGCATTGTAAAATAGTCAATATACACACGATTGTGACTGCACATCAGTTGAATCTTTGCACTGTTGCTTGACAACCGTAAACAACCACACAATTGTGCTTAACAACACCCCTTAATAACACGTTATTCTTTGTCTTGACTTGTCTGGGGCACATCCCACTCTGTATTTTTCACTTTACTCCACGTTTCTCCATTGCACGTGTAAATAACGTAAAACAGTCCTGCCCACTGATAGCCACGCACTGTATATATCACAATTCCGCCCAGTCCGACACAGACTGTTTTTTTCCTTTGATATGAATGTGACCGTCTGGCCTGGGAACGGACTGTGAATTGCATGTTTACCTTACTGATCGAGTAGCACATCCACCAGAGCGTTATGTCCAAGCTCTGAATTTCAAAGGAAATACCTTTGTGGCTGTCTAGCTGAGCGTGTGTGCGTGTTTTGTTCATTTCAAGCTTTGTAAAAGGGGCTGGTATTTGTCTGAAAACAAAATGGGGACTAAATAAAAGACTGACAAAGTAACCTTTAGTCTCACAGCCGCCTTAAGCTCTTACTTTGTAAGTCAACAAGGCCCTTGCAGTTGTTTGATCTCAGCTGGCCATGTTTGCTTTCCTTTGAGCGATTTACTACTCTAATATAATCTTTTCCCCAAGCAACTGGTGCGTTTTCGACACATTTTGCACCTGTTTTTAACCCTGTAGTTTACAGCACACAACAGCGTGTTTGTGAATCTTTGTGTTTTTCAGTCATTGCGGCTGAGCTCTGGAAGGGGTCAGACGTTGCCGTCCGCTCGGAGCCGCTGACAGCGTGTGTCTCTGAGGAGATTGACACTGGTGGAGACAGTTTTGAGAATATAATAACAATAATAACATACTCTACCTTTCTAATGGGTAAACCGAGCTGTTGAAAGGTGCTGGGGTTAAATGAACGCAGAGAGGCGTAATTGCTCCCAGCTTTTGTCTTCCACCCCTCATGAAGTGCGTCCGAGTGCGTCGAAAGAGAGAGAAAAACTGAAGAATTCTGAGGCGTTCTCACTTTAGTGAGGAAAACACAGTTAGTCTGACGTTATTATCTGTACTCAAAGTGATGGGCCCACAGCGCTTAAGTGTTGTTAACTAAACTGTTGCTGAGTCATTAAGGTACATGAGTTTAGATGTCCACCGCCTTTGAACTAACACCTACTCTCAGCAGTTGATAGCCTAAATGAGGTTTATTATACTAAAGTACCATCATTGGCTGCGATTACAGCCGCGGTGCCGTCCGTCTGTCTGTCTTCCCTTGTCTGAGTAAGACTGTATTTCCAGCTCTGGCGGCTTGTCAGAGGCTCTTCACTGACTCATGAGTGAGGCCTCCAGGGAAGGGGGAGACAGGAACTCTGTATCCTGCTTGTTGTGTGCTTGCTGATGTGCATTTTCCAGCCCCTACCTGAACACATGCACGCACACACAAACACACTGCCACGGGGTGCAGTCATTTAGCGTTCTGTCAAGGGTCGAATTTGTTTCTGAAGTTGAAATGCGCAGATAAATGGCCCGTTGAAGAGCAAGATTATGCAGAGATGACAGACATTGTGCAATATGAATATTTAGCAAGGAAAATTCAGTTTATAATGGAAGATGGTTTCTAGTTGGTTTAAGCTGCACTGCATCAGTACTTTTTTCAGTTTGTTATATTGTGCATCATTTTATATTTTTTTATTGAATAAAATGTATGCAATTATAAATAATGAAATATATTAAATATCTAAACTACTTAAATACTTACATTATATACATACATTTAATTATTATACTTGTACATTGTACATTTAATTAAGTTAATATTAAGTTAAATGTATGTATATACATATATTTGCCATTGCCGTAAAAAAAAAAAAAAAAATCAATGCAATATATATTCTCTGCAAAACAGCACATTTTAATTGTTTTAATTAGGTTTAGATGTTTTATTACGTTTTCTTCAGTAAATATATATATATATATATATATATATATATATATAATGTGTCCAAAAGAAATGAATATATAATATAGTTAAATGTAAGCTAAAATTTTCCAGTATGGTAAAAAAAAATAAAAAACTAAGCAACTTAGTAATAAGTTTAGTTTTAGTTTAAAACAAAAATTAATAATATTTTTTTTTTAAATCCAGTTGGGTAAAAAAAAGTCTTAGGGCCAGTTTTACTAACAGCTTGCGCCAGTGCAAACCATCTTTTGGCATTAATATAATACAGTCGGGATTTACTGAAGACGCGCAGTGATAAATTAGCGCTGAAAAAACGTGGACATAGTTATTTTTGCATCTGACCTTATTGAATATGCATTTGTAGGAGTTTCTCTTTCAGATGCAAAATTTATGGGAGGAGAGTATTCAAATGAATCACGCAACGAGATTTACTAACGTTCGCGCTCCTCAAATTTGCGCCATTATTTAACGCCCAAAATTGCATGTCTTAAACTATTTTGCACTTGAAATGGCTGCAATTGTTGCTAGGAGGAGGCGCCGCAGAGAGAGTGCGTGGTAGAAGAGAGAGGATTTTTTCCAGACGTATTAATTTATTTGGAATGCCAGAAGAACACATTATCCGAACATATCGTTTGCCAACCCATGTTATTTTTATTTGCTTCAGGAAATAAAAGATGAATTGGAACCCTCAACTAGGAGTCACGCAATACCAGATCTATCAAAACTTCTTGCAACCCTTCATTTTTAGGCCTCCGGTTCTTTTCAACGTACTGTGGCTTCTTTATTTCTTTATTTGTAACTACGCTAATTTGCGCTGCGCTTGGTAATATGCGTTGGTCGTTATATAAATGAGATGTTGTGTCTGTGTTCTTTAATTTGCACGTTGTTAGTAAATCACCCGCAGAAATTGTGCTTGGAATTAACACTCTCACGCTAATTTGCCCTGTTTAGTAAAACTGGCCCTTAATGTCTTATTTTATAGGTTTTCACAATGTTTTGAAGTTTTTTACTGTAAAATAAGGCTAATAAAGAAAAACTACTGATAAATGTATTGATTTTTTTGTAATGTGGTCTCTAACTGGTGGACAAGCTAACAACTTGAACATCTTAAGCTGGTTTAAACACTGGTAGGTGATTTTTTTCTGGTCCAGGACGGTCTATCAGCTTTGACCAACTAGAAAGCATCTACCATGTTCCAATCTTAGACTGGATTTTTCAACAGGGAGTGTAAAGGAAGAGTAAATCTGAAAAACAAAGAGATGGCACTGGCTGGATTTGAGTTCTAAGATTCTAATGAGTTTGCCCGATTAGTTCTCTTCCTTCCCCGTCTCCTTTCCCACTGACACACACACACACGGCACCACTCAGGCGAGAACAGCCAAAACACACACTCCTCTCTCAAACACAAACATTGGCTGATGTTCTCTTCAGCTCTAATATACTTAAAACACATGAACACACATGCACAACACCCTCAGGAAAAGGGCCGGTCTCTGGGCTGAGCATTGTTCGCTCCCAAGCTAAACATTAAATAGATTATTAACCTTTAATCTTTGCACCTCTGTTTAAACCCACAGAACAGGCAGCACACTCAACCACCCCCTTTCTGTGTCTCTCTCCCTCTGGCTCACATTAAAACGGGGGGCATTAATTATATCACAGCACTTCTATGTGAAACTTCCTGCCGCATTGTTTCATTTTTTGCATCTCATTGATTTAGGTATAAGTTCAAATTCAGCCCTCATTAGGCGGCATAGCTGGAAGCATGTCTTCCTGTATCCTTTCCGTTGACCTAACAGAGAGCTACTGGCTTAACATAGAGAAAAATCTGCAAGACAAGATCTGCACGATTATTATGATTTATTCACAACAATCTCCATGAAGTGTTTTTGGATGAAAACAGCCAGCCCAATGGTTTCATTAGACCATTCGGGCAGAAAAACCACCTTGCAAGCTCAAAGAGGATGTAAGGAATTCTGTAATGTTAACCCGCAGGGGCCCAGTGCAAGGGGCCATTTCAGTAAAGAGAAGCGTGTTTAAAATCGGTCCTGATTCTACATATCCAACAGTTGTGCTTGAATGGGTAGCAGTTGTCCTATAATGAATTTCTGGGTTTGTTTGAGGTGTTTATTTTTCAGTGTATTTTGTATGCATGAGTGTGTGTGTTTGTGTTGATTGTCTATCTTGGCACTGGTTAAAGGATAGTTCACCCAACAATGCAAATTCTATCACCTTCATGTAGTTTGATCTTATAAACAAAGAACATGAAATTAGAGTTTTGAAGAATCTTTATGCACCTCTACTCTATACAATGACCAAATAGGTTCATATTGACCCTACAAGACTTCTGCACTACATTCTAAGTCTTCGAAAGCCACGCAAGTGCCCTGTTTGAGGAACATATTGAAATTTGAGTCTTTTTTTTTTTTTTTACTTATTCAGGCTGTCAAATTAAATATGGCATGGTTTGTTCACCAGACATTCAAGAACAAATAACATCACATTATTGATGTTTTATGTCATTAATGTCCTACCAGCATGTCAATAATGTCTTAAATTTTGGTTAGTGATGAACCAAAATAACACCAAAACCGAAAGTAAACTTTTAATTTAACCAAAAGCTGTAAGTAATAATATATGGTTTAAATAATTAAATTAGGCTAATTGGCTAATTCTCATTATTCTGTTCAGGGGTGTCATGTTCACAAGTGATAAAGCAGTTGTAGTAAGCCACATCTCGATTTTCAGCCAAATCTTACTTACTGCTCGAGCATCATTTTTGATCACTTGCATGAAGTAGATTCTGACAATCAAAATGCATTATTGCAGCAGAGATTACTAATGATTAATGATTAAGGCCCTTCAAAACTATTTCGGGCGAAACCGAAAAACCCTATTTTTACATGTGCCGAAATTTCGCTATATAACTAATATTGTATGTCTTCAGAAGACAGGAAATATAGTGCGTGAAAGCCTTGGTCACTGCAAACTGTTGTGATATGAAGAAGAGCTTAATAAAGATTCTTAAACTTTTCTGTGTTTCACCCAAAAAACATACCGCATAGAAGTTTAGAATGACATGAGGGTGAGTAAGTGATGTCAAAAGTTTCATTTTTTAATGACCTGGGCATTTGTTCGACCCTGAATGAACAGGGACTATAGACCTGGGCCTTAAAATCTCCCTGCCAGTAGCCTCTCAGGAGCGAAATAATGGCATCACTCAATGTGCAAGTTAATCTGAGCTGATAGCGTGAAGCCTGAGGGTTCAGGGGGTCACAAGCTTGCGCTAAGTTGTCAGGGAGCTGAAAGCTGTCCCCAGGCCCACAGTGGGAGCTGGCAGGGAGGGGACGCTCCCTCTCCACCCAAGCCATCACCACCATCACCCACCCACAGGAATGTGGAGGAGAATAGAGACGGGGGAGGGAGATGTCGCCGGATATGAGCTCATAGCTTTTCCATATCCCCCCTTCCACAAATTCTTTCTCCCCGGATCAAGAAAGAGCGGGCAGAAATGCACACAATTCTTGGCGCATTGTGCTTGGAAACGTTTAAGAGTGTGTGTGTGGCTGAGATAGACACGTATTGAGGGAGCTGTAACTCACTCAGGGTTTGGCACCAAACATAGTGCACAGACAGACTCCTAAGCCATGAAAGTGAATTAAATGAGCTGATTTAGAGGGTGTTTGGTTGTTCTGTATAGTGTGTGCATTGCAGGTATGCATTCTTTTGGAGCGTATAAGCTTCAGCTGATCTATTTCTTTAATGTCATATAATATTTTTTTGTTTTGTTTTGGGGTCATTTTTTACAATTTCCCACCTTCAGCTTTTCTTTTGCATTCAATATACAAGTAAATAACTAATGAATTAAAGTTTTGAAGTAGCGCCCTCTTGAGGCAGCATATGACAGTGCAGCATTCGACTCCACATATTTATGGCCAGCAAATGTTTTCATTTTGTTTGCACTGTATTTTATTTGCAAACTTACTAACCGACCTGTTCTCTGTTCTTGTTTCAGATGCCAGTCTGTCACCTGATGCCCCCAAGCAGAGTCATTGGTGTAACGTGGCGTACTGGGAGCATCGGACACGGGTGGGCCGCCTCTACACGGTGTACCAGCCCGCCGTCAGCATTTTCTATGACCTACCTCAAGGCACGGGCTTCTGCCTTGGCCAGCTGAGCCTGGACCAGCGCAGCAGCACCGTGCAGCGGACGCGCGGCAAGATCGGCTACGGCTTGCTCCTCAGCAAAGAGCCAGACGGAGTCTGGGCCTACAACCGCAGCCAGCACCCCATCTTTGTCAACTCACCTACCCTGGACGTACCGGGAAGCCGTAGTTTGGTGGTGCGCAAGGTGATACCCGGCTACTCCATCAAAGTGTTCGACTACGAACGCTCATCCATGCTCAGGCAGGGGGCCGAGTCCAAGCTACTAGATGGACCGTATGACCCGAACAGTGTGCGCATCAGCTTTGCGAAAGGCTGGGGCCCTTGTTACTCCCGCCAGTTCATCACTTCCTGCCCATGCTGGCTCGAGATCCTCCTCAACAACCACAGATAACACATACACACGGACTCAATTGTGTTGAGAGACTTTTGGACTCCACAGACTATCCCAAATATCATCTACTTAGATTTAATATAAAGTTTTATATATTATAAGAAATATATATTATACTTGTAAATACTGGAGTCATTTTTACGATGTAATTATTTATGTATGGTGCAATGTGTACATGGACAAGAGGAAAAAAACGGGAAATGCACTTTGGCTTATATATTATATATATAAATATCTATAAAGATAAAGAATCTTTCAATACCAATTTGAAAAATTATACAGCAAAAATAGGAAGAGCCTGGTTTTGGTGTATAGTTTTCATATACTATTAATATCCAGATGAAAAGCTAACACCATTCACACATTGATAATAAAGTATTCGCATAATATTGCTGTGCTTTCTGTCTCTCACTTACCTTTTTTTCACTCATAAAATAATTGATTCTAAATGCGTATTTTTACATGAAAAAGAAGATAATGTGAATGGAATAAAAGGTACCAAAGAGGGGGTTTTACAACGATACCATTTTGGTTTCTTCAAAAAAAAAAATTTTTCTTAGTGTGAAAGCATCTAAAGAACCATTTCCAGTGAGAATCAGCATTACAACATTACATTACACAGCCAATCGGAGAGATTTTTAATGTTTAATATACTGTTATGAAGAACAGGATTTTTGACCAATCAGATTTCATGGTGGATAAGGCTTCCCCGAATGATGCTGGAAAAAGTCGCATCTGGTTAGGACACCGTGTAAAATACAATTGAGGATGCAATGATAAAACACAAAGCCTACTATCAGATGTAGATGATAGTTTACACTCTTAAAAATAAAGGTTATTTATTGGCATCTAGGGTTCCACGAAGAACCTTTAATATCCATTGAAACTTTTCATTGCACAAAAGGTTCTTTATAGTGGAAAACGTTGTGCCTGGTTAGGACATGGTGTTGCGCACAACCTGCTGTTGAAACAAACCATCGCTGTCGAAGTGAAGAGAAATCCATGCTATTGAAACTGAGTTTTCAAACCGGGGCTTTGGGCATTGGCTGTCATTCTAAAAATTGTTCAAACCTCTGGAATTAACATTTTGAAACCGAGGGAGGTCGTTTCGGTGGCGCAAAGTTATTTCAGGCATCAATCTTCCATTTCGCTCCAGAGCCAAGCTCACATCTACATGTTGGTTGAGAGGAGGTTTCAGCCAGAGTTCCTTGAGGTCCTTGAGAGCCTTGCTGGCCGGTGTTGAGAGAGGAGGAGTTTTTCTGAAGAGAAGATGATGTATCCTCAAGCATGGCTTCCTCTCTGCTCCGTCCCTGCAGCTCCTCACCGACTAGCCTCCACAGCGGCCGTGGTCAGTGGTTTATGGGACCAGCTGCGCTTCTTTCTTCTGCGAGGAGAGGAGGTGGTGGCTCCCGTCCCAGTGCATTGATATATCTCCATGAATGCACATGGCAAAACCGAGACCTTTAAAAGAAACTATGTGCAGGCCAGTAAACTACTTCCAAGGTGGATGTGGTAGGGCAGACTTCCTTTCTAATTGTGGGTGTTGGTTGTCAAAGTCGCTGGGGGGGAGGAGGGGGCTGTGGACTAACCTGCCAAAAGCTAGTTTGAAAAAACAACAATCTAGTCCACGCAGGCGAACAATGCGACGAGATTGTGGACTGTAAATTTTACAGTGCCATAAACAAAGAGATGCGCAACACTGGAGGTATTGCTTAAACGGCTTTGCCATCTCACACAGAGAGCAAAGCTCTTTCTCCCTACGCGCCGTCTGCCGCCAGCCCCGTGCCGAGTTCAAACGGCCCAGAGGAGTGGCTCCTCTAGCTGCAACTGGGGGCCATTATCCTGCTCCTTTGTGTCTGCTTTATGGGAAGAGGGCCCGGATCACCACTCGGGGAAGAACTGGCAGACTATTATACTAGGCAGGGCTAGATCCTGAGACACATAGTACACAGATTACACAAGGCACCTCAGCGGGTACAAAAGGGGGCCTAATTAGACCAAGCCTGGGTGAGGTCCAGAGAAATAGCAAGAGCTACCAGGCCTGGGAATGCGCTCTACTCCTCAGCAGTTCCAGCGCGGAGTGAGTAAGAGAGGGACGGATGGGGGGAGAAAGAAAAAGGAGGAGAAACGGAAAAGCCGTGTAAGCAGCTTTGCAAGTGTGCCGCTACCTCAGGGATGGTATTGATTAACAGGGTTTCAGAGCGCTCTCTCTACCAAAGATGTCTTAAGCTGCTGTGAGCTGGTGAGGGCCAAGCACGCCATTTTGTTCGCCCCCTGTTAATGTACAGTTCAGTGGCCTTTGCGCCTCACCAAAGTTCTTTAGAATGTCCTTTCTCCCTCTTCGTTAATTGAGACTCTTGCGTCTCTCTAATGCAGACATGTTTAATTTTACTGCGTCTCAGATCTTTCTACTGAGAAAAAGGCCCGGATAGTTTCACACGTTTCCTCTAGCATTTGATAAAAGAAGTTAATGATGTTTCAACTTAATTTCTCCTAAGGGTTTTTAGATTAAATGATTGAAGACTTCAATGAATCTTCAAGAAAACACGTGAGCTTTCAATGAGCAATGTCTGAGCAATGAAATATTCTTCTGAATCTTATTTCTCACTCTTTTGACAAAGACCCAGTTATCCCAAATGAAAAGATTGTTTTAATTGTGTAGACATGCTAAAAGTGTTTAGGAGTGCACTGACTAGCACATAGCTTCAAACCTAACACACATGGACTAAAAGCCACAAGAACTTTGATGCCATGGGGTCTTTAGCAGCCAGATTTCCAGCATCATTCTACACTTAAATAATTCCAAAAGTCTCAAAAAAGTGTCTTTGAGTGCTCGTGCTTGCTCTTGAGTGTCCCGAGTTTGCATCTGACTACTTTTTTTAAGCATAGTTAGGAGGCTTTGTGATTATGACGTGCTTCTTGCCAAACCCTCAATGAATTCCATAGGCCGCAAAGTTCAAGATGCTCTCCCTCCTTGAGTGCTCCCCTGTTGCATACAGGGTAATTACTGCTAAACACTAAAAATGGACTTGTTTTTGTCACAAATCATCCAGAAAGTGGATTGAAATGATGACAAAAGTAGTCTCACATACTTGCAGAACAATGTCTGGTTTTTGTTGAAGTCTATTCCAGAATCGCCCCCACGAAAAGACCATCTGAACAAACCAGCCACAATTTGTTTTGTCTGCAATCTGGAATGCAGCATTTCTGGAACTTTTTTGTACATGTTTTTCTCCAGATCCTAAATTTTTGCGTCTCTTCCCCAGGTGCAGGCGGTTGCCTTTAATCTTACAGATACATGCATTAGTCAGTTGCACTGATGACATGCTTATAATTTTATACTTCTAAAGTGATATTTAAAAGGTTCCCACAGTACCCACCCACGTTTGTCTTTCTATAAACTAAACAATGGCTTAGACTCACTTTATGACTCACCTTGTCCTGTGCCATCTATTACAGAAGTGCATTTTGCTTTACATCTATAAACCAGTAAAACAGTTATTATAATAAGCTTCTCTGAATTTTTTAAGTCTTAATTGACTTCATTAAGGTTTTATTTATGTTTCTTGTAGATATCAAAATTTTGATGTCAAAATGTTTTTTTCTTCAAAAATTACAAAAATAGACCAAATTTAGATCATTGTTGACATACAGTAATTGTACAGAGCTTAAAAAAGGAAGGAATGTAGATAGCATTGCTTTGATAATTTGGCCTAAAACATAACTAACTTTTGATTGCAGACTCTTTTATCTTGGCAAACATGACCACATTGTAAGATGCAGATGAAATCTCTTCTAAAACTCTAGAGAAGACACATGGAAGATTATCTTGTTAGTTTTCTGAGGAGAAAATCTGGTAAACATGACAGTTAACCTGTATAATTTACTTTCAAACAGTTTTGGTGACCGTTGACTATTTTATGAAAGAATAAATCATATTTTATGTTCAGCGAAAGCAAAAAAGTCATAGGTTTGGAACAACATGAGGGTGAATAAATGATGACAGAATGTCACTTTTCCCTTGAATTTCACTAGATCATAATACATGATGTGTTGAGAGAATTCCAGATGTGAAATGATATCAAGACGTCAGGTTTATTCTTGTAAAAATCGCCATTACACCACTCCCAGGTAATTCCCTAGGCTGTTATCAGAGTGTTTGATGATACAGCACTGGAATGTGTTCAGATGCTGTTTTATTGCATACTGTCACATCCTGTGAATCACTCACTCTTTACACAGCCATGATAAAACATAAGCTTAACAGAACAGCCTCATGTAGGCTATTTACTTCTCCTGCCTTGACTTCCATGACAACTGTTCAACAGAATTGCACTGCACAAACTAGCAACCAAATTGTGTTGCTGCTTAAACTCTATGTTTAGCTCTGACGGACAGGGAGTGGAGGAGCAGTTAGCAGCGGCTGCCTGATTACCGTACTGCACAGTAGCTGCTGCTGCAGTTGATGACCTGATCCAGCCCGGCACATCTGGCGCTGGCACAAACACACTGGAGTAATAGCACAATTGAAGGCGGGCGAGAGAGGAAGATTACATGGAGCGCCTGGAAGACTTCCTGCTCGCTCTCTCTCATGAGCGAGACCTGCGGAAGTCTTCTCACCTTGGCTCAGGGTGCTCTAATTACAGAACTTCACCTGACAGCAGTTAGACGGACATGCATGCACACGCTTTCGAGCTTGATGGTTCGGGGATGTACAGAGCAGGAGATGAGACCACACTCGGGGTATTAGAGAAGACAAT
This sequence comes from Tor tambroides, assembly GCA_021397915.2. Taxonomy (NCBI): domain Eukaryota; kingdom Metazoa; phylum Chordata; class Actinopteri; order Cypriniformes; family Cyprinidae; genus Tor; species Tor tambroides. The sequence continues at coordinate 94,101 of JAFVLL020034281.1, forward strand.
GCCAGAGATGTTCCCTCCCTTTCTGAAATGTAAGATTGGATTAACATGCCTTGGTGTGGCTGAGGTGCATCATTCACACCCCAGATAATGGAGCATGATAAAAATTCCATCTTCCTGTCATGTTGTTCTCTCTGAGTCTTATCTATGTTCTCTGACTTTCGAGAAAAAGGTTGGGCTACAAGTGTTGTTTAGAAGTACATTGGGCAATATCATGACAATATCAGCTCAGTTGTAGATCAAACTGACCTTGCAGAGTTTCCTCCAAGAGGTGAAATGCATGTGCTGAAAGTGTGAGGCGCTTTTGAGAGCGTTGCAGCAGCAATGTTCTTGCATTGCTCCCTCCCTCCACTCTATAATTGCAGGGTTAAGAGGGGCCTCACTGACGTACACACAGGATTTATTTTAGTGAGTTTCCACAGAGCTTAAAAGAATGCCATAGCACACCCTCCACACACACATACAGAGAGTTTTGGGTCTAACATGCAATAAATACAAATGCACTCTCATTCCTCTGCATGCACTCACTCAAAAATACACACACATACACACAGCCTTGGGCACATTTCTGATAACATAAATCATCCGGTACATCTTCAGTGCCTTCACCTCACTCAAAGCTCTCTTTAGGCAAAAAACATACAATAGACCTTGTTTAGTTTTGCGGTTTCAGTTTGGCTGTTCACCAATGTTAAAGACCTTTGATAATTTATAGTCACTGCACAATTTCATTGAGAATATTTCCTTTAAAGGGCTTCCTTGTTAGCGCAAGCGCTGATACAATGGGCCAGCTTTGTAAACTACTCGGGTTTGTTTTTTTTGTTTTTTTGCATTTTAAAGACTGACTCATTGTCTTCAGGTTCTATTTGAAAATGGAGCACATTAGTATGTTTTCTCACTCTCTTAACACAGAGACGTTGCGCCTGACTCCACTACAATCTTCCTTTTCAACAGCATGTAGCCATGACAGTGGGCCGTGTCCCTACTCCTGAAACCTGGCCAAGACCCCCCTTTTTCTGAAGAATGAGAAAGGCATTCCTTTTTCAGTTAACCCCATACCAAGGCTCCATTAAAATGGAATCAGACTTAAATTACTGTCAGTCCTTTTGTTTTAAAGAAAGGAAAGGTTTTTTTCATATGGATGGTCCACCACAGATTAGTATAGTTCACTCATTCACGTGTGTATGCAGATTTTGTGCACAGGATATTATAAAAAAATAACAAAGAATTAAATATTTTTGACTAAAGGCCCATTCACGACAATAACCATAACAATTTTGTTCCTCTTTGTCATTATCAATGTTGTGGTGTGGACTTCCTATTCTTATATTATTAAAACGATTGCTAAACTTAATAGTTATAGTTACGTTTGACTTTGATGGGCGGTTACATTCATACATGTGAATGCTGGAGACCGGAAACGCTAAAAGTTTCGCATTTTCCACCGTTCCTAAGTTCAAGCTTGGTGAACCTGCGAATTCGTATTAGCCTACGTGAAAGAACTGTGACCAACAGAATAACAGTAAGTCTCTTTAGATGCAGTGTCCGAATAAATTTCGCGTCCTAAAATTCTAGTGACCACGGCTTGAAGAAATTGTCGCGCACGCTATCAAGCAAGGAACAGCCCTACAGGATTGTACGGAAAGCACTTTTATGGGCATGGTTTGGCGAGTTTATTGCAAACTACTAACTAGCTGTGTTCACGCACTCACTCATTTTGAGTAATCAGGATTCAAAAACATCATCGAAGGTAAGAACAAATTCATGTAAGGATTGCATGTGAATGTTTTCTGCACACATAAATATGCAAGTAGGAAATGAATGAAGTGAATGAATGAGTACCAGTGTTAGTTCACTTGCCAGTAAATGTTCTAAATGGCATTACTGTATTTAGTTGTGCTATTGAACAAGAGACAGAGGGAAGAATTTTAAGTCTTCATAAAGCTATACCTCTGTAAATGTAAAAGCTGTTTCAAACGGTAGGCAACTTAATTATCATGCCTTATGCCTCCTTTATACCCGAAATATTCCCAGAATGCATTGCGATGTTTTTAGTGAAAATGAAAGAGGAGCGTTAAATTAGCAACTGTGTAGTAGCCTATTATTTTTTTAGCATATTGTCATATGGCAAAAATAGTAAGAGTAGAAAGTAGTTCCAACAAATGTTATTATAAAATAATATAATTTATTTAACAGAGAAAAGCATCTGTAAATATAGGTTAAAATAATTATAAGCATACAATTTCACCTCACACTTGTGTGTACTTATTAGACTATTGCCTTAATCTTATGCCCTGTATTAACATCGTTTTTCAGTTGAGTCTGTGGTGCAATTCGTATGACTCACTTCCAGTTGTAGAGCGTTCCAGATAAATGTATGCCTACACAATCTGCCCACAGATTTGTGCACCCATCATTCATAACATTCAATTTAGACTGTAGGAAACTCATCTTAGGGATAGTTTACCCAAAAATGAAAATTCTGTCTTCATTTACTCACCCTCTTGTTCCAAAAGTCAATGGCTAGGCTTGGAACAACTTGAAGGTGAGTAAATGATGACAAAATGTTCACTTTTGGATGAACCATCCCTTTAACATATTTTGCCACATTTATATATCTGTTCTGCACAATTAGATTTTCCTTCAAAATAAGAGCAGATTAAAAAAAAAAATATCTGCAGATTCTAGCCCTGTGTCTGAATAAGCCTACTTTCAGTGTATATAGGCGAACAGTTTGTGAGTCGAGTAATATGTCTAAATTCATAGTATTCATAAAGCAGTAGGCGCAAAGTACCCGGATGACTTACTACTTCCAGTGAGATACTTAAGTGTGGATTTGATGGATACTTAACTATCCCATGAGGCCGCAGGAGAGGATTTGTGAATGGCAGTTAAGTGACACAATTGACACTGTAAGTCATGTGACAGTGACAACGGATGTAGTATTTCATCCATACTACAACTACACACATACATAGGGGAGAGTGGTGTAAGATGAGCCAATTTTTACTTATGTAGTCCTAAAGTTAAGTGAAAATGAAAAGTATCTTCTGGTTCTTATCAGAGAAGGATTTGGTGCACTTGTACACTGTCCCTATCAAATAAAAACTACAAATAATATGATACATCAAACCAGTTGCATAATATCACATTAAAATACCAGTTTAAACTTCAGAGATTTAAATTAACTTAAGTGCCTTATAGTCGCACAGCATACCCCACAACATTTGGCTCACTTTGCTCCATAGCTGCCATTTTGGAAAAAAAAAACTAGTTAGCTTACCAATTCAGGCTAATATTTAGCTAAATGATTTGCATGGTTTTATATGTTGCCAGTGAGCTTGACAACTCAGTGGAGTTTATGACTGGTTCTAAATTTGTCAATGTGGATTGTGGGTACAGACAATGAAACAAAAATGAATGTAAATCACTCAAGACTAAAAATTTGTAAAAAAAAAAAAAAAAAAAAAAAGTTGGTGAA
>JAFVLL020034282.1:0-50609 GCA_021397915.2 Tor tambroides
AATCAAGTGGATGGGGATTATTAGGAGGCCATGATAGACAAGGGCCAGTGGAGGGAATTTGGCCAGGACACCAGGGTTACACCCCTACTCTTTACAAGAAGTGCCATGGGATTTTTAGTGACCACAGAGAGTCAAGACCTCGGTTTAACGTCTCATCCAAAAGACTATGCTTTTTTTTACAGTATAGTGTCCCCGTCACTAGTCTGGGGCGTTAGGACCCACACAGACCACAGGGTGAGCACCCCCTGCTGGCCTCACTAACACTTCTTGCAACAGCTACCTAGTTTTCCCAGGAGGTTTCCCATCCAGGTACTGACCAGGCTCAACCCTGCTTAGCTTCAGTGGGCAACCAGTCTTGGGCTGCAGGGTGATATGGCTATGGCTGTTTTCATTTTATTATAAATAACATGCAATTTAGTGTCTGAAAACATTACATTCTGTCTGTGCATAAGTATATTCTTTTAAAGTGTATTATTTCTTGAATAAGTAGTCTTGTTAAAAATATACTACCTGTAAAGTGTAGTTTTTCGTCACTTTGTTGCATACTGTCAGTGTACACTCCCATTTAGAATCGGTCGATGTGCTGATGTGCTCATGTGCTCATGTTTATCAGACTCTGTTTTTAAAGCTTTAAGTTAATTACATTAGTCCATTTGGCATAAAGACTTGTTCATACTGTTGTATTCATCAAATATCGCAATCAGGGAATTTGCTGAAACTTGAGAGAGCTGTTACTTTCACTGTGAGTAATGCGGCTTGTTTAACACCGACGTTACCATACACTGACACTGACATGCAGTTTGTTATGTGGTGTGAAATAGTAAGTGTCTGTGCTGTTTTTGAATGGAAACACATAGGGAGTCTTAAGAAAGGGATTTGTATGACAGATGTAGGGCACTTTGTGTGGTTATTTATGGTGTGGACTGTTTTTAACAGATTCCAGGAGAAAGGGAACCTGGAGGTGCTGCTTTTCACCATCCAAAGTAAGCTCAGAGCTAACAATCAGAAGCCATATGTGCCTCATGACGGGAAACTTATCTCAGACATCAATAAGGTGTGTACTGTTTAGTTAATATGGTTCTCAAATGGGTACACTGTCAAATTTGTATTTTTGTATAACTAAAACAGATTACCTTTCAGAAAAAAGAAATATAAATTTCAAGTCATGTCATTTGAATGAAATATTAACTAATGACCTAAAGAAGAAATAAACACTATCAGTCCAAAGTTTTGGAATATTTAAGTCTTTTTTTAAGTAATGTAAAAGCCCTGGTTTTGAAATAAAAAAAAATACAGTAAAAACAATACAACTGTGAAATATTATTACAATTTAAAAACTATTTTTCTATTTTAATATATTTTCAAACGTAGTTTGTTCCCGTGGTGCAAAGCTGAATTTTCAGCATCATTACTCCAGTCTTCAGTGTCACATGATCATTCAGAAATCATTCTAATATGCTGGTTTGCTGCTCAGTTATTAGCAATTATTTTGTGCTCAATTATTAATAATATTATAATTATTAATAAATAATATATGATTTTTCATTTGGAAAACAGTTTTTGCTGCTTAATATTTTTGTGGAAACTATGATTGTTTTCTTCAGGACTCTTTCATAAATTGAAAATTCAAAAGAACAACATTTTAAAAAATGGAAATGTTTTGCATCATTATAAATGTCTTGTCTGTCACTTTTTATCCTTTTAATGCATCCTTGCTGAATGACAGTATTATTATTATTTATTTATTATTTATTATATTTATCATGCTTCCTCCAAATTTTTGAATGGTAGTGTATCATGATTTCCACAAAATTTATGAAGCAGAACAGCTATTTTGAAATAAGAAGAAATGTTTCTTGAGCAGCAAATCAGCATATTACAATGATTTCTGAAGGATCATGTGACACTGAAAACTGGAGTAATGATGCGAAAATTCAGCTTTGATCAAAATATATTAAAATGCAAAACGGCTATTTTAAATTGTAGTAATATTTCACAATTTTAGTGTTTTACTGTTTTTGATTAAATTAATTCAGCCTTGGTGAATATAAAATCTTATTTCAAAAATATATGTCTTATGTCAAACTTTTAATGTACTACTGATACTGATAATTACAAATAGTGTGTAATTTTATAATTTTTGTAAATATTATTATTGGAAGTAATATTTACCTACCATTTACCCTTTTCAGCTAAGCTATTCACATTTTATTACAGTTATATTGAATGAACTGATCATTGATTATTGAATGAATTAATCAAAATTATTGTATGACTATTGACACTGTCTCGCAGAATAATCCTAATATTTTGTTTTTCTCGTGAAAGGCGTGGGAGAGACTAGAGAAGGCGGAGCATGAGAGGGGCGTGGCTCTTAGAAAAGAGCTGATTCGTCAGGAAAAGCTAGAACTTCTAGCTCAGCGATTCGATCACAAGACCACCATGAGGCAAGCTTGGTTGAATGAAAACCAGCGTCTCGTCTCACAGGTGTGCAGAACAGAAAAAATACAACTCTGTTAACTGTAATAAAACTCGGTTAACAGGTGCTGCTTTTTCTCAGGATAACTTTGGCTATGACCTGCCAGCGGTAGAAGCTGCCATGAAGAAGCACGAGGCAATCGAAGCAGACATCTTATCATATGAGGAGCGCATCAGTGTCGTGGTGGAGCTGGCAACTGAGATGGAGTCAGAAGGGTACTATGACATCCGACGTATCTTGGCACGCAAAGAAAACATCCTCGGCCAGTGGAGCCTTCTGAAGGAGCTGGTGGTGGGACGTAAAGCCCGCCTGGAGAAGAACCTGGCCCTTCAGAAGACCTTCCAAGAGATGGTCTACATGATCGACTGGATGGAGGAGATGCAGGTGGGTTGACTGTACCAATTTGATTTGGCTTTTGATTAAAATCCCCCACAAAAACATACATTGTGTTTTAACACTATTTTCATGCAGTACTCAAGTTGACACAATCAAACACACTTTTCTTGACCAAAGTCCCATATTCTCGCTCCAGGTTAAGCTGCTGTCTAAAGACTATGGCAAACATCTTCTTGAAGTGGAGGACATGCTCCAGAAACAGAGTTTACAGGAGGCTGACATCTCTATACAGGCAGACAGAGTTCAAACCCTCAACACTGCAGCTCTCAAATTCACCACTATTGAAGGTGAGTGTGCCTTAAAACAGTAACATGGTGAATATTGATTCAGAAAAACTGTCTGGGGTCAAGATGGGACGGACGGCAGATTGTGATGTAAAGGTTACTGGATGCGTTTCTTTCAATGAGATGTCCAGAGACCTCTGCAGGGTAGAGTGTGTAAAATAATATGACATGAGGAACTTGCAAAATGCGCCACAAGAGGGCTGGAGTTGGTTTGTTCTCTATTCAGTGCACACTACTATTCCTTGTTGGTTTCAGCTTTAAACTAAACGCTAAGCTTAACTAATGAACTAAATATTAAGTTGCCTTTAAAAAAGATTTTCTTTCTTTACAAAAAGATTGGATATATACCATTCTAAAGTTTGGGACCAGTAAGATTTTTGAATATTTTTGAACGAAATCTCTTATTCTTTCTCACCAAAATGTGATGTTTTTATCAAAAAAATACAGAAATATTATTACAATTTTAAATAACTGTTTTCTATTTTCATATATTTTAAAATGCAGTTTATTCCTGTGATGCAAAGTTGAATTTTCAGCATCATTACTCTAGTCTTCAATAGCTGCGTTTCCATCACCTATTTTTATGCGCATTTTGGAATATTGCATAAAAAAACGCTGGATGGAAACGCCAAGATGCGCATAAATTCTAAAAATGCGCATAAAAAACTTATGCGCGCGTTTGAGTAGGATAATTTTTTATCCGATAAGAAAAAATGCGCATAAACTACGATGGAAACACGATGGATCTTGTTCTCAGCATCCATATGTTGTTATGGTCATTCTGAAATGCCTGAGGAAAGTCTGTCATCGAAGTATTTCTGTATAATTACTGTCTTGTGTGACTGCGTTCCCAAACAGCAGCATCCACCTCTGAAAGTAATGACCGCATTTATTGTGTCTCGTCTGCTCACTCTGAGGTGCAAGTAATTTATGTCATATATGAAAATTATTATATTCAGTGGCTTCTCCTATATTCTTAGTGATATTTAGTGCCACAGTTTACCAGGAAGTGACGATTTTGTTCTCTTTGACTCGTTGGATGGAAACGGTGGTTTATTCGCATATGTTTTATGCGATATTCCACTTTTCCGCACAAGTTTAATTTGAATCTTTGGATGGAAACATAGCTAATGTCACGTGATCCTTTAGAAATCATTCTAATATGCTAATGTTGTGCTCAATAAACATTTCTTATTATTATCAATGTTGAAAACAGTTATGCTGCTTCATATTCTTGTGGAAATAGTGATAGTTTTTTTTTTTTCAGAATTCTTTGATGAATATAAATTTATATTTATTACTAAAAGAAAATTTGAAACAAGCTGGAAATTATATAGCTATAGTGTATCTCCATAAATTCATAAACAATCTCAACGAATGATGCAGAACATACTGATTAATCTGCAGTTTTCAGCACTCTCTTGGTCATTTTTGCAAATCCGACAAAACCTCATCTTTGTTAGTTAGCTAAATAACATTACTTTGGTGACAAATCAGTGAAGCTTTTCTTCTTGTCTCTGTTTCTCTCTCAGGTTACCAGCCGTGTGACCCTCAGGTAATTTGTAACCGGGTCAACCATGTCAACACCTGCCTAGAAGAATTAAAGCAGCTAGCTGGAAAACGGCGCTTGGAGCTGGAGGATTCGCGTGAGCTGTGGGCCTTCTCCCAGGAGGTAGAGGAATCGGAAAACTGGATCCGAGAGAAGACGTCCATCTTGGCCACGCAGAGCTGCGGAAAAGACCTGAGCAGCGTCCTGCGACTTCTGCAGAAGCACAAAACCGTGGCTGGAGAGCTGTTGGCGCGACGTGCGCTACTTCAGCAGACCATGAAGAAGGGCAAGCAGATCCTTACCCAGAAGAGCTTTGGTACGGCAGGAATACAAGAGCGACTGATGGAGGTCAAGGCCGAGTGGAAGAGACTGGAGGACCAGGCCGCACAGAGGCTGTGTAACCTACAGGAGGCGCTGGACTTTTTTCAGTTCAGCACCGAAACGGACGATCTTTTTGCTTGGCTCCAGGATGCTTACCGGCTGGTTTCTAGTGAGGACTTCGGACATGATGAGTATTCAACGCAGTCTCTCCTCAAAAAGCACAGAGGTGTCCGAGAGAGTATCGATAAACATCGTGTACAAGTGGTGGGCCTTCGGAAACACATGGTTGCATTGCCAATGCATTATCGGGAGCTGGATGAGGTGCGAGCGCGCATGGCAGAGACGGAGCAGCTCTACGCAGAGGTGGCGGAAGTTGCCGTGTTGCGGCAGCAGTGGCTGCATGACGCGCTGGCTGTGTATCGCATGTTTAGTGAGGTGAACGCCTGTGAGGTGTGGATCGATGAAAAGGAGCAGTGGCTGAACAGGATGGAGGTTCCTGAGAGGCTAGAGGACGTGGAGGTGATCGCACACAGGTAGGAGCATTCACCAGGTGTTGCTTGTCTACTTTGACACCAGAAAATATTTAGAAATGTCATTGCATTGGAAATCAAATTTTTGAAATTACTCACAAGTAGTGCAAATGAGAGATATTTTTGCAACTGAGGCTCATTAGAAAAATGCGCCTGTGATGTCATTTCTGCTAGTGCTTTGTATCGCAAGTGCAATGCTGTACCAGGTGTGCTATCGAGCAAGTTTACTGCTCCTCAGAAAAGCCATGCATATGGAGCTGGTAATGTGATGCAAACCTCAAAATGTAGTTAACAAATCATGCACTATGGTAAAAGTGTTCTGAGATCATTGCATAGTAGGAGCCACGTGAAAATAACTCTTTATTAAATGATAATCTTCTGCTGTAGTCATAATTTGTGTGAAAAGGAATAAAAGTTGTTGGTGTTTCACTGCCACTGTTTTTCATTTAATCTGGAAGGTACAGTGAATTGTACTGTATATATAGGTACATTTTTGGAGTTTTACAAAGTTGTAGGTAGAAGGTTTTCCATTGAGCCTATGTCGCATTTTTGCAATTACCCACAGATAAAGTTGATTTTATGGACACAAAAGCCTGACTGTGATTTACCACTGAATATCTTCTCATCTGAGAAGTAAATTTTCTGCATTTTAGGTTTGAGAGCTTGGACCAGGAAATGAACAGCCTGATGGGAAGGATACTAGATGTTAATCAGATTGTCCAGCAGCTCTTAGACAGCGGTCACCCCAGTTCCACTGAAGTTAGGGGCTGTCAAGATCACTTGAACAGCAGGTAACTACACATCATATGTACAGTTTGTGTGACATACTGTATAACATTATCCTGCATAGTTAATGGGAAATACCATATAGTGCAACCGGAAGTAAACATTTCTTTCATTTTCTCCACAGAGATTTTTAAAGATTGCACAAAAACTTTTTGAGATAGACCGACCATGAGCTGTATGGTTGTTAACTGATTATATTCTTCTGTTGAAATCATTGGTTAATGTAATTTTAACTTAATCAACAAAACAATCCTATTGTGTTAAATGAAAAAAAAACATCAAAAAGACAAAAAGTAGATGTAGAAAGAAATATTTGATTTGATTCAACAGAATTTATTATGCATAAACCTCCAGGCTTCAGCGGACATATTTTATTGTTTTGTTTTGAAGCTCCATCTGAATTGGTATCTAGATATATTTACATACCATTTGCAGCTCAGAGGTGGCATGAATGTATTTACATTGCAATTACAATTGCATCATGCATCATGTTTGTCACCAATCAATTATATGAAATGAAAGATGACCTACGTATAGGTCTCGGGTGAGGTGGGTGCATTAAATGTGTTAATTTTAATACATTTTAAAATGTGCTTTTAAAAATGTGTTTTTAATAAAGTTGAAAATGTTTTTTAATAAAATGTAAAAATACATCCAGAACCAAGGCTGCTGAAATATAGGCAGGCACTGATGGGCTTGCTTTATTTATTTATTTATTTATTTATCCAAATTAATTATTAAAAATCATAATTTTCTGTTCACATATCTTTGACCAATTATTCTTTTTGTCTTTTTTATTTTTTTACATATTTTGCTCATTTTATGGCATGTTTTTCACCCTCTTACACGATACTAGTCTTTCATTCCCTAATATGTAGTTGTTTTCAGTTGATATAATTTGTTTTCATTTTGAAATGGTTTCATGCACATTCCTGATGTTTGTCACTTTTAGCACACGGCTCTGCATGGGTGTCTTTAGAAAATGGGCTACTGCTTTCACAAGCTTTCACTGAAACTGGCAAGCTGTGACGTATGTGTGAAAAACTCCAGTGATCCGTTTTAGACCAACCTTGGCATAAATAGCCTCTCTCAGCGTGCTGCCATCTGGTGTGGCTGCCACATACAGGGCGCGCCTGACCCGGCTCAAAACAGAGCACTATGGGCCGAACCCAAACACATTCACAGCTATTGTGTTCTTCAATATTTAATGCAACCGTGTATTTAAAAGAATGTTTCATTAAAGCGTGCCCTGTAGTAACAACTATTGATTTGTGATATTGTGTCTCAGGCTTTGAGCTGTGGCCCACCGGTGCATCCTCGGACTGTTTTTTGTGTGGGTGGGTCCTTGATGTGTGTGTGTGTGTGTGTGTGTGTGTGCGTCCATGAATTGAGAATGATTCAGACTGAGTCGTGTTTTCTGGAACCGAGTCATTTTTATTATGCATCATCCAAGCCTTACTCTAGATCTTAACAGAATTGTGTACAATGCGATGTAGTACAAATTTTGCAGTCAAAGTTATTTTGAATTAATACATATAAATAGACCCACCCTTCATTAAATTGGATGACAAAAATATTTCCTTAATTAACACATTTTCTGTTGAAATAAGTTATTTTATACAATATTATATTTGCCATTTATATCTATTATCTTCCAATATTACTATTATTATTATTATTCTGCTCATTTATGTATTTTTTAAGATTTATTCTAAGGTTTAGATCATTATCTAACACCCTGTCTGCACCAGACACATTTGTAAGCCTTAGGAACATTTTAAGAGTGTAAGTTGTTATGTGCATGCGTAATGATAGCAGAGCTGCATGCTTTCGAGCATGGAAAATTCTGCTGAATGCATAAATTAGTTATGCTGATAAAACTTAAAAATAAAGCCTGTTTGGTTGATAGATATGTTGTTCAAGAACCAGCCAGAATGTTGCTCAAGAAACAAGTGCTGTTTGGTGAAATAAGCTTATTAGTGAGAAGGACATTCTCATTCTAGATCAGTGGCTCTTAAAGGGATACTCCACCCCAAAATGCAAATTTTGTCATTAATCACTTACCCCCATGTCATTCCAAACCCGTAAAAGCTTTGTTCGTCCTTGGAACACAATTTAAGATATGTTGGATGAAAACCGGGAGGCTTGTGACTGTCCCATTGACTGCCAAGTAAATTACACTGTCAAGGCACAGAAAAGTATAATAGTCAAAATCGTCAAAATAGTCCATCTGCCATCAGTGGTTCAATCTGAATTTTATGAAGCGACGAGAATACTTTTTCTATGCAAAGAAAATAAAACTAACGACATTTATTCAGCAGTTCGTCTCCTATCTGTCTCTCTGTGTCAGCGTAGCACCATTTTGAAAAGCATCCGATGGACGCAAAGTGTGTACGCTGTTCTCTGTCATTAGTAACGCATGGATACGCTGTTTCCGTTCAAATCAATGTGTAAATAAACGTACAATACATATCCATGCGTTCCTGATGACAGAGAACAGCGTACGCACTTTGCGTGCATCGGATGCTTTTCAAAATGGCGCTATGCTGACACAGAGAGACAGAGAGGAGACGAACTATTGAATAAATGTCGTTATTTTTATATTTTATTTTATTTATTTATGTTGACTATTTTGACGATGTTTTTTATACTTTTCTGTGCCTTGACAGTGTAATTTACTTTGCAGTCAATGGGACAGTCACAAGCCTCCCGGTTTTCATCCAAAATATCTTAAATTGTTTTCCGAGGACGAACGAAGCTTTTACGGGTTTGGAATGACATGGGGGTAAGTGATTAATGACAAAATTTGCATTTTGGGGTGGAGTATCCCTTTAAAACATCTGGAATTTTGAAATGTAATTATTTTAATTTTGATTGTAATTATTTTAGTTATTTTTAATTTACAGAATGTACGAGTGCCTATCTAACAAAATAAGTTGCAAAACTAATACTAGAGGGCCTTCAAATATTGTTGAGGACAATGAATGGCCTTGAAGTCAAAAAGGTTGAAAACCACTGTTCTAGAGAGTATTTAATAGGATAAAATTGCATATACATTTTGTAAATTATATTCGTTTTTTTAAATATGTCTATCATTTTTAAATGTTTTATTTATTTTAATACATCAAGAAAAATTACATGAAAATAAGAAATGTTGCTTATTTTATGAAATAAATATTTATTTTATTTTATTTCATTTTAATTTATTTCATTTTTTTGTAGTTTTAGTTTGAACTTTAGTGGACTATAATAACCCTGCTGCGATGAGTCATCAGTATTCTGGGCTGTTTTCCTGGTAGAGAAAAGCTGTAAATTTTACATGCACTTATGTATGATAAAAGCAAATGTTGTCAACATTTAGGAGTGCGCTAGCATTTTGATGACCTCAAAGCTAACAGACATCAGTGTTTAAAGAGTTATTTTTTATTACACATTTACAATGCAAGACATGGAACATACCGACTTAGTAACATACAAAAAAACGGAGCAAGATTTGAAATGGAATGGACTCACTTTAACAAAGATACAAGTGTCTAAAGAGTCCCAAAATGTCTGAAATCAAGAAAATCAACTAAATTGCTTTCTTTTTGTGTGTCACAGGTGGAACCGCATCGTGGAGCTGGTCGAGCAGAAGAAAGACCACCTGGACTCGATCCTGCGCATCCAGAACTACTTACTGGAATGCACAGAGATCAAGTCCCAGATTCAGGACAAGCGGAAAGCCATAGACGCCACGCAGTATGTGGGCAGTGACCTGGGCAGCGTGCTGGCGCTGCAGCGGCGTCTCTCCACCATGGAGGGAGCTCTGATGGTTCTTGAGCCCAAGCTCCTTCACCTTCAGGAGGAAGCAGAGGAGCTCGCCACATCCCATCCGGACAAAGCCGTAGACATCCTGGTTCCCTTTGAGGGCATCAGCGTGGAGTGGGAAGAGCTAAAGCGTACATTGCAAAGCTGTGAGGACTCTTTAACCGTCGCTGGCCGCTTGCAGCAGTTCATCCAAGACTTGGATTCCTTCCTCACCTGGTTGGTGCAAACTCAGACAGCTGCTGCTTCGGATGAGCTTCCCAATGCCTTAGAGGACGCAGAACGGCTGATAAACCAACACGCCGCGCTCAAGGAGGAGATTGGAAGGTATGAAGAGGACTACGAGCGTCTCCAGGCTGTGAATGAGCTCTTGGAGACGGAGGAAGCGCCGTTGCCTCATGGAGCTCTGCAGCAGTGGCTGCACAAGCTGGATGTGGGCTGGAACAAACTGCTGGAGATGTGGGAAAGCAGGAGGGAGGTGCTGGTGCAAGCTCACATCTTCCATCTCTTCCTGAGGGACGTCAAGCAGGCCGAGGCTTTCCTCAATAACCAGGTGATGCCCCTCACACCACTTTATGTCAGTTGGACAGTTCAAATATGAAAGATATTTCTGAAGGCTTTTGTTTCCAAAATGTTATTGCTCAGACGTTGCTCTTCCATTGCTGAGAAATCTTAAAGGAGGTCTCATTTATGATTCATAATCTACTTTAATTAGTTTCACTATTCCAGTCAAAAGTTTAGGAATAATTAAGATTTAATTTTTTTTTTTTTTTTTTGAAAAAAGGTCTCTTTTTTGCTCATCGAAGCATGCATTTATTTGATGAAAAAAAACATTAAAAGCAGTTATATTGTGAAATATTATTACAATTTAAAATAACTGTTTTCTATTTGAAAGTATTTTAAAATTTAATTTATTCCTGTGATCAAAGCTGAATTTTCAGCATCATTACTCCAGTCTTCAGTGTCACATGATCCTTCAGAAATCATTCTAATACGCTGATTTGCAGCTCAAGAAACATTTCTTAATACTATTACAAATGTTGAAAACAGCTGGGCTGCTTCATATTTTTGTGGAAAAAATTGGGGGGGAAATTTAAACAGGAAAACATTCTTTTAATTGTTATATTTCATAGTATGACCATTTTACTGTATTTTTGTTCAAATAAATGCAACCTTGGTGATCATAAGAAACGTAAAAAAAATATTTTTCAAACTTTTTGTATTAAACAAATTGCTAGAAATGTGGCATGGCAGTCATGTTTAAATTATATTTATTTACCAACTTTGTCTCAAATATTTCTCATAAAATTAAAAATGGGAATGGGAATTCTGAAGCTGGGCTGAAATGGCATGACCGATCATGGCCAGTTTGAATACTGCCGTGTGTTTAGTCCAAACCAGTTTGCCCCCAGAAATGAGGAAAACTTGAGTAAAAAAGGTAAATGCAAATGAGAAAAAAAGTGATCATTTTCCATTTGCAATAACTCTCCAATTGGTCTCCTTTAGATCTCATTGCTATCTAGAAGAAACAATTGAGATGTTTAAGACACTTCATGTATGACTTTTCCATTCTATGGGTTAGACTTAGCAGACAATTAGGACACAGGAGCTGATCTGACTGATCTTTTTCAGGTCACATCTATAAATGTCAGGAGCATCAGGGCAGTTTAAGGTCATTGCTCAGTTCGTATTCAGAGACATTTGCTGCTTTTATGTTGGGTCATCACTTCATAAGAATATCTTAAATGCAGTTTAAATGTCAGAGGACATGCATTTTCTCAACCCCGTCTGAGTGTATGTTAGAAGCTGTCTTTTCTGGTTTGCTAAAAGCCTTGAGTCGCTTTCTGTTGCCTGCGGGTACATAAAAATCATCCGCACTGTCATCGAACGTGAACTGGTTTGCACTAAACCCACATGGCAGTGGCATTCATTACCTATTTTTCCTTAAGATTGTTTGAGCTTCACCTTTCTAAATGGGGACATTTACTAAACAGTTCAGAATTTTGGTTTTAAACTTTTTTCAGTATTGTGCATTTTGTTTGTTTGCAAGAAAAATGAATTTAAGTAGACTGTTTGTATTTGCATCTTCAGTCTGTGGAACTGACCGAATTGTGGAATCATCACAGAAGAATATGTGAACACTGATATTGTTTCAAAGTGTTTATTATTGCAGTACCACCAACGGCTTGCCATTTGCCCTGATTATGGATTTGCTTTTAGCGTAATTGATCTGGACTCATTTTTGATGCTTTCTGTATGCAGTATTTCACCTTGTCTTTCTCTCCTCTCCTCAGGAGTCAGCGTTGGCCCATGTGGAGCTCCCCACCACAGTGGAGACCGTGGAGGCTGCCATCAAAAAGCACAAGGACTTTACCACCACCATGGAGCTCAACCTGCACCGCATTAAAGCTGTCATAGAGGCGGGAGAGAGCCTCATCAGTCAGAACAACATCTATTCAGAGCGCATCAGAGAGAGAGTGGATCTGCTCGCTAACAGGTCAAAACCGAAGCACTTATAATAATATTTTTGGCGCATAGAGCTGGTTGGTATGGAAGCCTGTTTCTGCCACTGAATAAAAAATAAAAAAAGGTAATTGCAACTTTTTATCTCGCAATTCTGACTTTTTTCTCGCAATTGCGAGTTTACATCTCACAATTCTGAAACTCGTAATTGTGAGAAAAAAGTCACATTTGCAAGATGTAAACTTGCAATTCTGAGATATATACTAGCAATTCTACATTTTTTTTTGCAGTTCTGACTTTTTAGTTTTCTCAGAATTGTGAGATATAGTCAGGTCCATATATATTTGGACACAGGCACAATTTTTTATTATTTTAGCTGTTGACCAAAACATATTCAAGTTACAGTTATATAATGACTATGGGCTTAAAGTGTCACACTCTGAGCTTTAATTTAAGGGTATTCTCAATCAAAATTGGAGGAAAGATTAAGGAATTACAGCTCTTTAATATGTACCTCCCCCCTTTTACAAGGGACCATAAGTAATTGGACAGTTGACTCAAAAACTGTTTGTGGGCTATTCCTTCATTTTTTCTACATCAGTTAAGCAGGTAAAAGGTCTGGAGTTGATTCTAAGTGTACCATTTGTATTTGGAAGCTGTTGCTCTTAACCCACATCATGCGGTCAAAGGAGCTCTGTGTGCAAGTAAAACAGACAATTGTTAGGCTTCAAAAACAAAAGAAATCCATCAGAGAGATAGCTGGAACATTAGGAGCGGCCAAATCAACGGTTCGGTATATTCTGAGAAAAAAAAAAGAACACACTGGTGAGCTCAGCTGGGCGTTCACAGAGGACAACAGCGGTGGATGATTGGATGATCCTCTCCATGGTAAAGAAAAACCGTTTCACAACATCCAGCCAAGTGAAGAACACTCTCCAGTAGGTAGATGTGTCACTGTCAAAGTCTACAATCAAGAGAAGACCTCACCAGAGCAAATACAGAGGTTTCACCACAAGGTGCAAACAAGGCCAGATTAGACTTTGCCAAAAAACATCTAAAAAAGCCAAACCACTTCTGGAAAAGCATTCTTTGGACGGTTGAAATTAAGATCAACCTGTACCAGAATGACGGGAAGAAAAAAGTATGGAGACGGCTTGGAACAGCTCATGATCCAAAGAATACAACATCATCTGTGAAACATGGTGGAGCAGTGTGACGGCATGAGCATGCATGGCTTCCAGTGGCACTGGGTTACTGGTGTTTAGTGATGATGTGACAGAGGACAAAAGCAGCCGGAAGAATTCTGAAGTGTACAGGGATATACTCTCTGCCCAGATTCAGTCAAATGGAGCAAAGTTGATTGGGCAGCTCTTCATAGCACAAATGGATAATGACCCAAAACATACAGCAAAAGCAAGCCAGGAGTTTTTGAAGGTAAAAAAGTGGAATATTCTGCAATGGCCAAGTCAATGTCCTGATTTCAACCCGATTGATTATGCATTTCACTTGCTGAAGACAAAACTAAAGGCAGAAAGACCCACAAACAAACAACAACTGAAGTCAGCTGCAGTAAAGGCCTGGCAAGGCATCACAAAGGAGGAACCTCAGTCTCTGGTGACGTCCATGAGTTCCAGACTTAAGGCAGTCATTGCCTGTAAAGGATTCTCAACAAAATATTTAAAATGAACATTTTATTCATGATTAGATTTATTTGTCCAATAACATTTGAGCCCCTGAAAATGGGGGGACTGTGTAAAAAAATGGTTGTGATTCCTAAGCATTTTATGGTATATTTATGTTCAACCCCTCGAATTAAAGCTTAAAGTCTGCACTTCAATTTCATCTTGATTATTTCATTTTAATTCTGTTCTGGTGGCATGCAGAGCCGAAATTGTGAAATCGTGTCAGTGTCCAAATATATATGGACCTGACTGTATAAACTTGCATTTGGACTTTATAAATCGCAATTACAAATTTATATCTCACAATTCTGAGAGTAGAAGCAATTGCGAGATATAAATTCTCAATTCTAAGAAATAAAGTCGCAAATCTGAGAAAAAATTCACAATTGTGAGATATAAACTCACAATTCTGAGGAAAAAGTCAGAATTGCATGATATAAACAGAATTGTGAAATAAAAAGTCGCAATTACTTTTAAAAAAATTTATTCAGTTGTGGAAACATAGGTTGGTTGTCATGAAATAGAGTAATTAGTGCCCAAAACTTCCAGAATTGTTATCATTTCATTTTAAAATGTTATGGCTTTACATAAGAAATCATACTTTTCATGTCTGATCAAGTCTAGGAACACCTAATATTCAGATTAGTGGTCAACAAATATGTATATGTAATATTTTTCAAATGCAGATTCTTGAATTATTAACCTTGATCCCTAAAGTATGTTTGTAGCCTTGCAAAGTAACAGTAGTTGTTGATTAGTTAAAAGCGCTACATTATTTCAACCACTTCACAGTAAGTTTGAAACCCTATAAGCTACTTATAACTCTAATAGATGACTGAGGAAATGTAGGTGCATTTTTGTGTGCCCTGTTATAAAACACACATTTTAATAATAATAAAAAAAATCAACCTTGTTGCATTTAAATGTTTTGGGGTTAAACAGCCCTTGTAATTGTATTGAAAGTCCACTTGTGGTGTACTTTAAAGCTATCAGATATGTTTTTAATAAACAGTACTTGCAGATAATATAATATTAGGGATAAGGAAATAAAAGGCCACTTAAGTGCACTTAAAAACTCACTATAAGAGAAAAAACCTCATGATGTCTCATGCCTTAAACGTCAATGGGGTCCAGTGTTGTTTAGACCCCAGAGTTCTTCAAATCTGAATAATAAGAGGCTTAATAAATGATAAGAGACTGTATAGATGATGAAATAATTTTCATTTTGGGTGAACTATTCCTGTAATAATACTACCAGTCAAAAGGAAAATTACTGTAAAGAGTAATTTACTATAAATGCTTGTCAGTACATTCATCAGTACACTTTAACTATATTTCAAAGACAACAGAAGTAATTATGAAATTAGATATAAAATGTACCACTTAAGTGGGTCAAAAAAGCACTCAAAAGTTCAACTAATTGCATTTAATATGTGCTTTCTTTTCACAAGAGGCAGTAGGACTAAAAATACTAGCATGGCTATTGAAGAAATATAAACAACCAAAGCATAATTTTTCATTTCAGGTCTATTTTTTTTTTTTTCTTGTTTATCCTGTCTAACCTAAATATAAATTTTTCAATTAAATTAAATGGTGATAAGTTGAAAAATTGGTGAATTTTCCAATGAAATACAAACTTCTTTTTTATTTTGCATTACAAACAAATACATCATTCTGTGACTTTATCAAATAAGAAGATTAAGCTTAGTAACCTTTTAATTATATCTGTAGTATTTCATAAATGATGCTGAAATGGCACAGTTTCCTAAAAATGAACTAGCTATTTGTTAAAACGTATTATGTTCAACTGTTTTTAGTTCTTCTTTATAGCAAAACCTCTAGTCTGTCATCAAGTAGCATTGGTAATAAAACCATATTGCACTTTCATTGTAAAAGCTGTGCTGTTGTCCTTCTAAACCGACCTACTGACATCTGTATCTGCCCTCCATTTCACTGTGGCACAGAACGTGCAGCTGCTCCTATAGACACACTGAATTTAAAACGTTTTTTCCATAGAGGCATAACAAAGAAACTCGCTGAGAATCCACGGTCACAGTCTCAGTGAGGAGCGTGAAATTGGATTTCGAAGCGCATTTGTGTATGGAATCTGTTATGGCCCAGTCTATCTTCTGTTTTAAACCGAGACTCTGCTATGAAACACTGTTACAAATAATTAAGAAGCGTTTATTACTGTTTGAGTTTCTGATTGTTTCTGTATCTTTGTGCATCTCACAGAGGGAACCAGAACCGTGAACACGCTCAGCGGTGGCTTCATAAACTCAATGACCAGTGGGAGCTCCAGAGGTTTCTACAAGACTGCCATGAGGTAGGATGAATGCCAATAAAAACTGTCATGCTTTGTCTTTGTTTTTGTGTGAAGCTTGTACAAGAGGTGATTTTTGAACCAGATGATGTTTGCCTCTCTGTACGTAAATCTGTGCATCACTTAAGTGTGGACAGCAGTGCAGGATTTTGAAGTAAATGTTTGGATGTAAGCTCATGCTTGTTTCTCCTGTTCTTTTTAACTTGTATTATAAAAAGCATTTCTTAAACGTAGCAAAATTAAAATAAATTACTCTTACGGAGTGTCCTAACCAGATGCAATACAATAAAGTGATATATGTGTTTTAGTCAAGCTGCAGGACATTGTAATGGTCACATGGCTTTAATAACAGTGGCATCATTCTGGTTAATCCCGCCCACAGTGAAAGCTCATTGGTCCAAAACCCTGCTCCACATGATTGTATATTAAACATTAGATATGTTTGATTGACTGTGATCGACACAGCATGTGCATTTCACTGTGGACAAGTTATTGCAGGAAACTTTGCTGACCCTTGTGAAAAAGAAGTGTGTTTAATTGTTTTGAATGTGCGCTTGTAATCTTAAAAGTATATTTTTAAGATAATGTCATTTAATGAAATAAAAGACTACTTACAGTAAGTGCACTTAAAGAGAGACACTTTCATGGCTTTGTTTCTTTAACACACTTAAGTATATTGTTAAAAAGTACACTTTGTAGTAATGTCAAATTAAAAGTTTTACTTTAAAGTAAAATTTAAATCATCGTGTGTAATAATCTTTTGTCGTGCTTCAAAGAAGTACACTTATTTTGATGTGTTGACTAACATACTAAAATACATGTACAGTACTTAATTCTAATTTTAACTCTAGTGTGTTATTTGATATTACAGTTAAAGTTAATATTTTAAATGTGCTATATTACAACTTTATAAAGCACATACAGTATACTGTTAAATACATGACATACAAATTTTAATAGAAATTATTTTAGTTTTCCACATTTCAGTACATGTAATGAAATTAAATTCAAAGAATATTTAAGTTAAGTGGCTAGTTAAGTTCAACTAATTGCATTTAATAGGAATTTAAACTATAATCCGAAATTTAATCTACAATCTGAAAACATTACATTGTTCACACGTAAGTATATTCTTTTAAAGTATGTTATTTCCATGACAAGTACTCCTTTACTTTAAGTATACTTAAGTGTATTTCTTTTTCACAATGAGAAACTGATTTGTTAGGCTTATAATTTTTCACCTTTTTTGGTGTTTGGAAATCTCTTCATTAGTATTGTGTGTAATTTGGTGATATCTGTGTATTCTGGCCCATCAGTTGTTCAGTTATTTGCTGAAGCAGAATAAACAGTTTTGTCTCCTGTTATGTAGTAAACAACATTTTTAGATCGTAGAAAAACATTTGTGTAGTCGAGAAAGACTTACGCATGTTTTACAAAAGTCATACTGTATGTGTGGCATTTCATTTGTGTTTTGAAATGACTTTGAAACGGCTGAGCATTGTGGGTAAATGCCATGTGAAAGCAGTTGTACAGTAGGAGGCTCCCAGTGTGGCCCAAACCTGCAGGTTTATTTAGACTTTGCTTGTTCTTCCCTTCTCATGCTCAATTATTTAGCAGGTCTCCTCATCACTTATTCAGTCAAGAGAGAGAGAACTTGTGTGGGAGAGTGTATGTGTGTGTGTGTCTGTGTTTGTGTTCACTGCAGGGCTGAGGACAGATCTCTGCCTTCTCTAAGAGCTGTCAAACACGTGTGGAGACTGAGAACACAATGATCAGAGATGGTCTGAGTGCACTGAATTACTTTCTCTTATGCATTGTGTTCAGGAATTCAAATAGCAGAAATAAGTCCTATGCAAAGCTATATTGTTTATGAACAGTATAGAATCTTTTTTACATAAAAACAGTATATATATATATATATATATATATATATAGAATGGAAAGTAGTATACAGTATATAATGTCCAGACAGTAATTCTAATGTATGTGTATGCAGTGTGTATATACAGCATGCTGACTTTCTGTATGCGTGGAAAAGCCGAATAACCAAATGTTTGCTAAAATCTTAACCAGACTATACTGTACTGAATATTGTATCCCACAATTCTCATTCTGTTTTTATTTATTTTTGGATTAAAAATGGTAAATTTATATTTTTGCAATAGCCATCAAAGTGAAAGGATTTTTAGCTTTCTCTGACACAGTGTAAATATTATTGTAAAGGAGCCCAGAAATATGCAATGTAACAAGATCGTGTGACTTTTGATTTCTGGATAACGTAGCATACTGTTTGAAATCTTTGTCTTTGCACAGTACCTATTATATTGTAGGCAGTATGCTTTTGAACACTGAATGAGTGGCAGATTTTGGCTAGACTGGGAATCAATGCATACTGCAGTCTATGCAGTAATACGCTAATGACTTCTTATTTTTTAAAAATGGTATCTGAAACAGAACATGTTATTCAACAGTGAACATTTTAAACAGGACTACATTGTCATCTTGTAACCAGGCCTGCATTTTTAATTCAGCACGTGGCATCTACAAATAAAACTGTTGTTTTGCATTTTTAATCCAGTTTTGTGTAACATCTCTTTGCAGTCCAAATGAATCAAGAACGAGATATATTTTAAAAAGTCACAAATCAGAAATGATATTAATTCCAGTTCATTTGGATGTGGGTAGTCAAACCGAGCATATTGCATTGTGGGATAAAATACTCATTTGTAGTGATATTCTTTTTATTAAATACATTTGTTTTTATTTTTCAGTGAAACATTACTACAGTATAGTAATATTTATTTTGTTGCATTTTATTTGAAAGTAATAATAATTTTTTTCAAAAATCATGTCAAAAACTTTAGATAGTTTATTTATTTTAATTATTTATTAAATTATTTCTCCCACAATTATCAGAATTGCAAGAAATAATGTTTAGTTTTTAGTTAGCAATATTTTTTATTCAATAGTAGTAACAATAGCATCAATGTGGCACTTCTCTCATTTGCTTTCTGTTGTTGTTCCTTTGAGATATTTCCTGATCTGAAGTATCACATTATTATCTTAGTTTAAATGTCTCTCTGGTGTTGGTGTGGTGTAGTTAACCATCAGTTTACTGGATAATTAATTCCCTTGTCACTGGATGGTCATTCACTCTGTCTTGGATCTATTGCTCCATTCCACCCCAGGTTCTCTTTGAGGAATAACCACGATTGACCTCAATGGCTTTATGGGTGAGAGCGCTGGGTGCCTCATGAGGGCAGAGGTCACTGTAGTGCTTAGCAGGCACTAGAGAGAGGTTAAATTTGTCCTAGAGTATATGTGCACACTCTTAAAAATAAAGTTTCTTTCAATGGTTTCATTAAGAACATTTACCATCCTTGGAACCTTTCCATTCCATATACTGTAGTGTAAAAAGATTTTTGACATTTTTTTAAAATGTTCTTCACACTAAGAAAAAAATATGGAAGCCTGTTCCGCTACAAAAGAAAAAAAAGGTAATTATGACTTTTTATCTCATAATTTTATCTCACAAGATTTTTTTCGCTGTTCTGAGCTGATATCTCGTAATTCTGGCTTTTTTTCTCCGAATTCTGTTCTTTTGCTTCTACCAGTTGTAACTTTCTGTCTCACAATTCTGACTTTTTTCTCACAGCTTAAGATTTGTAACCTTAAAATTTCAGTTCTTTTTCCTCAGAATTGTGAGTTTATATCTTGCAATTCTGACTGTCTGTCTCACAATTTGTGTCAATTGAGAGATATAAAGTGAGGAAAAAGTGAGAGTTATGTGAGAGTAAGTGAGCTTTTTTTTAATCCTATGGCAGAAACAAGCTTCAATAAAAATGGTAAGAACTGTTAACAGAAAGGTTCTTTTGGGAACCAAAAATAGTGAAAACCCCTTTTGGATCCTTTTTGTTTTTTTAAGAGTGTAGGTTGTGATTTGACAGATTTTGATCATATGCTGCTCGTTCCCTCATTATTTGAACCTCTGTTTCTCTATAACTCATTCGTATTCGCTTCCCTGCCCGCTTAAAGAGCCTAGTGTTGTCCTTGTGACGCCTGCAACTACGTAGGCTCCCCCTCTCTCTCTTTCTCTCTCGATATAGTTCTCTCTCCCTCCCTCCTCGTCTCTCTCCCTCGCTTTCCGTCTATCTGTCTCTCCGCATGCTTTTCTCTCATCATTGTGGATGCAGCGGGACAAACTGGGTCTTTCAGCTCAGGCAGGAGAGGCAGCGCAGTATTGAGTCAAGCTTAGAGTACAAAACAGGAGGAGGACAGGAAAAGAGGCGGCACGGACTGAAAGAAGACAATATGAATTTGTTTGAGATGCAAGACGCTGCACAAACGGGGTGAGGAGTGTGTCTGGATCGCTCTGAGGAGAGGAGGGAAAAACGCTCCCCACATCCTCCCTCTTGACACTCTCCAACACCCACTCTCTCTCTCCCTCTCTCTCTCTGTCTGTCCGTCCGTGGCTAGCGTTTGTAACATCAATAATCACCGCTACTGGGCTCATTTCTCTCCTCGCTGGAACTCAGTCGGGCCTCCGCTCGAGCTCCAGGCTGCTGTACCTTTTTGGGGATTTTCTTTGTTTTCTACTAAGATGCAAAGCGCTTCTTGTGTGCACTGGATTTTATACAGCCATTTAAGGATTTAGTTTGGTCCAAAAACAGTGCTGGCTGAGTTCTCCGCACATGTCTTGAATATTTCATCCAGCTCTGTTTTTGGACTGTACTTGTGTGTGTGTGTGTGTTCTGGCCAGCGTTGGGTTTTGCTGCTCACCTGGGCTGCAGGTGAACATGTGGATTTGGGAATTTGACTGACAGATTCTTCACAACCTGATTCGGGTGGTAATTATAATATGACAATTTATATACCATTAGTTTACAAATAACATACTCATCAACTTTTTCCAAATCATTGTTATTGTATTGTCATTTTTATACATTGCATCATGAAATATGTTTATACATTTCTTGATGTTATTGTATGTGAAGTGTATATTTTAGGTACTGTTAACCACTTTCTGTTTTTCACTGTTTTAATCAGCTTTTTGCCATTCACCTAAATAGTCCTGCAGTATGACAAATACATTTTTTAAAGTACAAATGTTTGACTAGATATTTATCACAAAGAAACATGCTATAAAATATAAACGATATACTGTATGATATGCTGTTGTTTGAAGAGGAATGATGAAGTGGTATTTTGTTTGGGAGCGGGAAACTTTCTGGGTGTCATTTTTGGTCATTTTTAGGGACAGACTTTATTGTAAAATTACTTTAATAGTGTTTTACTTAGGTAAAAGTTTTGTGTTGTTTTCTGTATGCATTATGTATGCAGTGTGTTGTAAATGTTATGGTTAATTGTTTATATGATTTATTACATGTATGTAAAATACATACATGAAGTTCTTCAAATTGTAATATTTGTGTTCATTTTGGTTGTGTGGCATTTCAAGCAAAAACATATTTATTTTTTTAATTTAATTAATTTTATTAAATTGAATTGATTGAATCTAAAAAATGTTTTGGTGTAAGTAAAAAGTAATAAAGTTTCTCCTTACACCTTGAGTACATGCACATAGCTTAATTATTAAAAGTTTTTAAACAGATTTTTTCAAAGTAATACATATATTTTTACAAATATTATGAATTTGAGTCATGAATATCATTGTCTTCTTGACTCTGAAAGAGTCATATATATACTTTTCTGTTTTATGAAACTCTTGATGCATGAAAAAATGGTGTTATTCCAGAAAGACATTTATATGAATATATTGATAATAAAATATTATTAAAATTACATTTAAAACACAAGATGTGTATTCAGGTTATGTATGTGTATGTCTGAAATCTATTTGTAATATTTTTTCCAAATAAATGAATAGCTTCGAACAAATCACATCATAAACTACAGAATCACATGACTTTTTTTTTTTTTTTTTTTTTTAGATGTGAGTTTTGAGTGTGAATCCTAACGTGTGTGTTGATGTGTGTTTCACAGATTGGAGATTGGGTGGCAGAAAAGATGCTAATGGCTCGCGACACCTCCCGCGACGAGACTCAGAAGCTTCATAAGAAGTGGCTGAAACATCAGACCTTCATGGCAGAACTTGCTCAGAACAAGGAGTGGCTGGACAAGATGGAGAAAGTAAGTTCACAAGGTTATGCTTTGCTTTGCTAATAGTAGTTGAACATGTTAATATAAAAGCATTTTCTCTGTCAGATAATTAAGTGTGTGCCATTCTTCACTTGGCTTGAAAAAGGCTGTTAGGCACCTTGAAATGAAAACACGACTCAGCAGAAGGTCTTTCTCTGTTGACTCATATTCCATTATACTCACCGACTCGTGTGAAACAGAGCCAGTAATCAGAGATGGCATAGCATTTAACAAAGGCAAATCCGCTTAGTGTATCATTTACATTTAGTGGTGCGCACACACTTTCTATATTGTTTTGCATAGTAATTATTGAAAGTCATGTTTATGGGGTTGTATGGATTATACACTAAATATCCCAATACTCTGTCCTGTGAGACTGCCCAGCTTGTTGAGAAGAGTCAAGCAGCTATATTATATTATATTATATTATAGCTACTGTAACTGAAAGTGTTTCTGAAGTGAATTTTGGATAGATGTAAAGAGCCCTGGTGCACTGACGTCCGATTGAAAGACTGATGTTGTTTAATGTGCCAGTTACACTGTTTTATTGACATTGCTGGTGGATTGAATGGACTGTCTTCAGCTGCCAAGGCCCTCAGCCTCCCTATCTTGAATGATCGTAGGCATCTCACAAAGTCCATTAATCATTTTATTCTGTGGTCAGCTGCAATAACAGAGGATGAGAGATGTTGTTGTTGAATGCTGTTGTTCTATATGGTTTGACAAGGTTGTGTGTTTGATGTATTCTGGATATGCCTGGGTTTTCTACACTAATGAATGTAAACTGTGTTTTGGGGTCAGTAAGTGTGAGTTACCAGAAACAGTTCAGACATCTTTACTTATGTTAGTCTATACATTATATCTCAGTATTTGTGTATATGCTCTGAAGTGGCTTAAAAGTTTGAAAAGTTTGAGTATCTGCTGAATCTTTAAAATATTTGATGCAAGAAGTGAAATACTAATCAAGTCATGTTTTCCACATTCTTTTTCAATAAATGAACTAATATGTAATATGTAACTTTTTCAATGATGTTCACCATGCAAGTAAGCCACAATATTTTTAAAGATTAGTTCACCCAAAAAATGAAATTTGCTATACAAGATATAGATAAGTTTGTTTTTTGTGGAAACAGATTTGGAGAAATGTAGCATTATGTCACTTGCTCAACCAATGGATCCTCTGCAGTGAATGGGTGCCGTCAGAATGAGAGTCCAAACAGCTGATAAAAACATCACTATAATCCACAAGTAATCCACACCACTCCACTCCATCAGTTAACATCTTATGAAGTGAAAAGCTGCGTGTTTGTAAGAAACAAATCCATCCAGATGTTTTAACTTTTAACCGTCACTTTTGGCCACAATATGAGTCCATAATCCATAACAATGCTTCCTCTACTGAAAAAAACCATCCCCCTGTTGTCCTCTCACATCAAAATCCACCAATATATTTGTTTAAAGCTGTTTTTGACTGTTTTCACTTGTAAACGGTGCTTGATCTGTGTACTGTATATTTCACTCCTGATTCAGACAAGATGACTTTTTCACTGGAGGAAGCAATGTTATGTATAGAGTCTCTTATAGCCTGAAAGCAATGGTTTGAAGTTAAAAATGTCTTAATGATGGATTTGTTTATTAGAAAAATGCAGCTTTTCACTTCACAAGACGCAAATTGATGGACTGGAGTGGTGTGGATTACTTGTGGATTATTGTGATGTTTTTATCAGCTGATTGGACTCTCATTCTGACGGCACCCATTCACTGCAGAGGATCCATTGGTGAGCAATTGACGTAATGCTACATTTCTCCAAATCTGTTACGATGAAGAAACAAACTGGTCTACATCTTGGATGGCCTGAGGGTTAGTATACTTTAAGCTAATTTTCATTTTTGACTGAACTATTCCTTTAATGCCTATTTTTGCTACTGAAGCCTAAATTAAATTTGCTATTAGTATCTGACCTACCGAGACAACTCCAAAACGAATGACACAAAGTAATCACGGAATTCAAGTTGCTTATACATGCTGCTTGTTTGATATTACCAGCATAATCACCAAGAATATAATGTAAATACTTGATAGTGTGTGATAGCATGTGAGGACTGTACGTGTGTGTGTAGATTTCTCTTGACCTAGTATTTCCCGTAGACAGCTGAATGCTGGGGCCCATTTCATTTCTCTGTCATATAACCTTAAACTAGTTAGCAGGAATAGAAATATGCTGAACTGTGCTGGCTACGTATTTATAAGAGCGCCCTGGATTCATGTACCGCGCTCTTATTTTCTGTTTGGACAGCTTTGCCTTGCTTTACCTGCTACATAAATGCTTTACACATTCACAGTGTTCACAGGTGTATTCACAAGGGTCAAATCAATCTTTTGTTCAGACAGATTTTTCTTTTTATAACCCCAAAGTTACTTGGTCCTACTGTTCAGCAAACCAGAAGTGTTCATTTGTCAAAATTTGTATTTGCTCTGGTCGTATCCAGTGTCTTAGTTTAATAATTCATGGCTGATCTTTAGGCAAAAAGATGGGCAATTCACTAACAGGTATAATATACAATTGAATAAATTAGCCTAGATATAAATTCATTTTATCTGCCATGCTAAAAAGTACTTTGACATGTTGTTTGCAAGCTGTTTATAGCATTAAAATGATTTTGCTAATGTGCATCTGTCAATCACATGCAGCTGCTTATGACAGGCTCTTACTAAATACGTGGTCAAAAATGATGCCTAGTTTGCTAGGTTAAGGGAAAAAACAGCTTTCCTGCCCTATATGTACCCCTATTAGGGGTGGAACGGTTCAACTTTTTCACGGTTCGGTTTGTATCACGGTTTTAGAATCACGGTTTCGGTATGGTTCGGTATGTTTAGGGAAAAACTATACTGTCAAATAAAAATAAAGAAAATAAGAATAATCTATCTAACTACAAGCAACAGCACAACTAAATACAATAGAGTAAAGAAACAAATAAAATAAACAGTGATTTTCAGGGGGGGGTTTCAAGATAGGTCTATAGCATTAGTTTTTAGGTAAAGAAATTGAATAAAGTGATCAAATGTAAAACAGCATTGCATATTTGACTGTATAAATTAAAGATGCGTCTTTATTAAAGTTACAAAAGCGATCCAGTCAAGAGCAGTGAGTGATTTCTTTGTTGTTGCTGTTTGATTAATATTAAGAAAGTGCTGTCACTTTAAGAGAATGCACTGATCCAGTGCACTGATACTGTACGTTCAGCCGGCTATGTCTGCTATATATGATCCTTACCAAGACGGGCATTTTGACATAATGTTTGTGTGAATTTGTCCAATAAAAAAAAATAATTCAGAGAGAGCTTAATATTTGCACGCGTTCTGAGGCGCGGGTTTGCGCGCTTCTGATGAGCGCACGCACAAATCTTCTCACTGCACGCGTGAGCTCGCGTCCTCTGGCTCTTAAATGTTTAAACTGGCAAAGCTTACATGAGTTTGGTTTAAATACAGATATCAACGGGTGCTGTTCAGGTCTCACCTGTGTGTGCGCTCGCGCGCTATCAGCACCCGGGTGATGACGGAATTGACTGCTCATATTCCAGCATACGACACTCGCATTGAACAAGAGTTAATGGTTTGTCCACTTTTTTTTTTTTTTTTTTTTTTCCTTCATCGCTGTTGTTGTGATGTACTGGGAAGCAAGAATGCGCATCCATCAACAGAAGCGCACATTAGCCGAACCCTGTTTTTTTTTTACGTGTTATTACAAACCATATTGCAGATGCGTTGTCAGACTGAAGATGAACCGCAGTCCTAGCGCGTGCCGAACCGTGAGTGGAGAACCGTACGGTTCGGTTTTTTTCGCGAACCGTGCCACCCCTAACCCCTATATATACAAAATACAGTTTGTCAGGAATTTAAGCATTTTAGGCCATTTTTAAGGAC
Source organism: Tor tambroides (assembly GCA_021397915.2). Classification (NCBI taxonomy): domain Eukaryota; kingdom Metazoa; phylum Chordata; class Actinopteri; order Cypriniformes; family Cyprinidae; genus Tor; species Tor tambroides. The sequence goes on from JAFVLL020034282.1 coordinate 26,702, forward strand.
ATCAATTGCAAAATAAAAGGTGCTCTATGCACAGATGCACTGAAATGAAAGGTTACATATACTGAGTGTTACAATTATGCCTGCTTTCTCTAATATCATATTGAAAATGAAATGAAACATACTGTATTATGCTATGGTCTGTCTTCATGAATGTGGTGGTGTTTGACGTTTAGAAATGCATAAATGTCAAATTCATGGTCAGTCATGTTGATGCCTTTGAACTGGGATGCTTAGAAAAGTCGCTTTGGTTGAGTTTTCATTATCTGCAATTCATTTCATATTCATACTGTATGCAGTTATTTTATTTTAGTTTGAGTTGGTGGTATTGAGTGAACATAACTAAACAACTGTCACTGGGGCAGCAGCAGATTGTACAAAAAACATACGAATAAGATAGTACAAATTAATTCGAATTAGCCACCAATTCGCCAAAACGTAATAATGAAGCAGTATCTTTACATGCACGTATATTAAGAGCTTCTGTTCAATAATCTGTATTTCCATGTAAACAGCGTTATGCAGCGACTCACCCTTGCAATGGACACATGCGTTATAATTACAACATGCTGTTTTGACTAGTTCTGCTCCAATGTCACTAACCCAGCAGCTGTCAGATGGAGCAGTCATGCCAAGTCAAGTGAAGGGGAGGGGAGTATGTATCTGTTGCTAGGTAACCGTTTCCTCACCCCCCCCCCCCCCCAACCCAACCCAACCCAACCCAACCCAACCCAAGATCTCCCATGTGTGAAGGTCATTTGTGCTGCCTCCTCCTAACACATCCATGTATGTAGCTCACAGGAAGTGATGAGATGCACTTCCAGGTCAGTATGAACCGGAATAATGCAATGCATAATCTGGTTTAAATGCCAGAAAACAAAAACAAAACTTTTTATGATTTTATGCATTTCTATGCAGTATAGATATAATGTAACACTGAGATTGATGAATGCTTTAGAAGTATTGTTTATTGTTAATTCATGTTAACTATGGAACCATATTGTAAGGTGTGACCAAAATCATTTACACAGTAATGGTTCTTTAAAAGAGAAGTGAATGTATAAAGTAATATTGGGATAATGATGCTTATTTTTCTTGACCCAAACACATAAAATGGTGTGTTTATCACAGAAGATAATTAAACGGTCTCATTATGTAATTGGGATTTATCTAGCAAGCATGTTCAATTAACACCACACAGTTACCTGGACTCCTTTGTTTTAAACCCTGAGGGAAGATTTGTGAATGTGATCTGTTTCTCTCTTTACACCCTTCACCTCCATGCAGCTTCTGTGCTGTCTCTTGTTTTCTTGTCTCTTATATTGAGCATATACTGTACATATGGGGAAAAATCTATTTTTTTTTGTACTTTCGAATGTATAATTTTTTTCTTAAAAAAAAAATAAATATATATATATATATATATATATATATATATATATATATACACATACACATACACATCTGGTCAGGCGTATTTAGACTCTGTTTAAGGATCAGTGCAGCCCCCAGAAGCTAATTAAATAATTACTTAAAGAAACTAATCATTCTAAATCTTTACCAATCTTTGCCGCTATCTTTCAAACCACTAGGTTTTACCCATTTGTCAGCAAGAAGTGTTTGATTATTTAAAATATACTAAAATTTAGTATGATCACTTATTCTTTTATATACATTTAATACAGGTCAGAATAAGTATATTGTTTAATTTTAACATGTATATATATATATATATATATATATAGATATATATATATATGTTGCACTAAATGTCAATGGAACATAATTCCACCCATATTTTGACAATTTATTTTCACAAAAGTTTTTGGAAACATTAAAGTAGACATTTTACTTGCATTTGTGTATAGAAAAGCACTTTTGTAATTTAATTTGATTCTGTCACCAAAATGGGATATCTTGTCTTTGACCCATATATTTCCAAAAATGACCTTTTCTGTTGAGGGACAGTTTTTGGATATGATTGGCAAGGACATTTTTAACATTCACCATTTTTGGCACCATTTTTTTAATAATATAAACATACATAACAATAGATGTTGTTGTCCTTGTTTGTCAAATACTTCCATTTGAGTAACTCACAAACATTGATAGTTTATTTCCTCTTACCCAAAAAATAACATATTCACACATTTTTATGTGATAATATCTATAACTAGGGCTAAAGCAGGCTGTTAAAAATTGCTAAAATTGTAAACTATAATTATCAGAAGTTACAAATTAAAAACAGAAATTCACCAAGATATACATTTTTTACTGTCCAATTTTGATAAGACTTTATTTTAAGCTAAACTTGTTATAGTGTAGTTTTACAAATAGGTACTGAGTATATGTACTTACCTTAAGGTTAAGGTTAGGATTAGGGTCTGGTTGAGGGTTAGTTGCTTGTAATTATGCATAATTTATTGTTACTATAGTAAGCGCATGTAATGTGTAACTACATCACCTTACAATAAAGTGTTATTCAATTTTTTTTTTTTTCCTGGGCCCTCATAAGTTTTTAATCCATCTTCAGTTAATCCTTCTCCATTTCTTACAATTATCCTTAAATGATTGTTTTCATCCTTAAAGGACTTTTTGATATTAGCATAATATCTCCTGCCAAAACAATGTTTCCTGGAGGGTATTTATTATGTTTTGTGCCTTTGGGAATCGTGCTAACAGCTGGGCCTGGGGAAACTAATTCCCAGAGCAATATGGTACCTCACCAGTTCAATATTGTGTGTCATTGGTTCCTTGTGTGCTCACATGCATGTGATCTGCTGCATATTAATTACCAACGTTTCAATAATCTGATTTTAGTTTGCCGCCACCTTAAAAGGACATGCAAAATCACAAAGACAATATCGCTTTGATGAACCTTCAAGAGTCCTACATTGTGACTCATTAGACACTCAGACACAGATTATCCGTCTTATTCCTCCCACCACCCACCTCTCCCACACCCACTCTTCTCTCAAGTGTACACTCTTTAGTGTTTTGTCATCGCCACAGCATGGAGACATTGAAGTCAACGATGTGAATGTGAGCGCACGCGGTGCATGTTGGGAGCTCAGGCCAGATTCCTGAGGAGGCAAAGAGAACGAGAGGCTGTCATCGAGAGAGATGTCACGTAAAGCCTCTCGCAGCACCATGTTTAACCCAGTTCTGCTGCACACCAACTACAGTGCTACAGCTCACAAAATAAAGCTTCCAAAGCAGAGTTTTCATAGCGATGTCATGTAGAAGAACCATTCTAGGTTCCCTAAAGATCCTTTCAGAGAAATATTTTTTCTTAGTGTGAAGAACATTTTAAAAAATCTAAAGAACCTTTTTCTGCTATAAAGAAGCTTTTGATGAGTGGAAAGGTTTCATGGTTGTTAAAGGTTCTTCATTGAACCGCAGATGCCAGTAAAATAACTTTATTTTTAAGAGTGCAGTTGCAGTACTGCTTTCCCAAATCCATTAGTAGTAGATACAGGTTCTGGTATTGGTACTAACTTTGGTAAGCAGTTTAATTCAATTTGAATTTTGCTTTTAGAAAAGGAAATTGGCACTGAAATCAATCAATCAGTCAGTCACTCAATCAGTTACTGTAATTTAAAAAAATATATATTTTTAAATATTTTCTTGTCATGCTAGTATATGCTGTACTGGCTTAAAATAATTTTTAAAAATTTAAACTTTTTTTTATTACTGTATTGAAGTAATGAGAACCCTTTAAGAATAGTATAAACTAATGGTGATCAAAAGTAAAACATTTGGATGCTTTACAATAATGAGAACTCTTAATTTTCATTAAATTAAAGTCAAAATGCTGAGAAACTAATGCAAACATCTAAATGGTCATGCTTAATGGAAATGCCTTATGCTATCTCATTTTTATGGATTCTGTCTTTTTTTTTTTAAATGTAACTGGACATGTGATTTGCCCATACAGCATATGTCTTTGAGTACATTTAAACAACAATGATGTACTAAAAACAGAAAAGATTTTCCTTGCATTTTTGAAAGGTTTCGCCTACAGACGACAATGTTGTCAAAATGATCCCCATTCGAACAGATTAAAATAACTACTAAAAATGCTGTGTTATTCATGCCACGCCAGTAGTTGCCAATGCCACTTTGTAAAAAAAAACAACAACACTACACACCTGCAAACATATCTATAGACTGATCACGTAATATGCATGCACATAACGTCACTGTTTTCACAGATTCTCATTTTTGAGACAATAACAGTATCGTTTTAAAAAATTGGCACTTTGAAACCCATTTTGAAAAGCTGTTTTTGATTTCAGGCTCCCAAAACAGCAATGTCGTGTAAATGAATGCTAAAGACGCATAAAACGTTTTCGTATTTAGTTGAAAACGGTGTCACGTAAACGCCCCCTTTCTCAGCCTCTTCTTATGCCTGTTCTTATCTCATCTTCAGGCATACAGAGCAATATAAATATCTATTTATAATACACAGCTAATGTAACCTTTAGAGATCACTTGTCCTATTTCCCAGCTTTCTTCTCACATCAAAAAAAGACTTTGCAGCAGCTGTTGCAATGTGACATGCACGACTGGGACAGACTCCCATCAGATTGCACATATGCAACATCACTGAGAGACGCTAATAATGTGGAAACGGCCGTTACATGCCTCTATACAGTATTCGAATCACCTCTATGTTCAGCTCCGACTCATAAGGTTTGATGTTGACAAGTAGTAATAAAATAAATCATTAGTTTTAATGCAGTACTAATAATTTATTTTCATTATATATATCAATGAGCTAAATCATGTGTTAGGCCATTATAATCATCACTCTGGGTTAACCTCTTATTTACATATTTAAAAAGCATGAATATTTAATTAAATAAGCATCGTTTAGTTTAGTAATGCAGTTTGGGCATGACTCTACAAATGTGAAACATTGCTTATTCCGGAGTTTAAAATGCATTAACCCAGGGTTTAAAAAAAGGTCAGAGGGTAAATTTCTCAGTATATTATGTAATTATGCTTTAATTGGATAACATATGCTGTACATGCACTGTAAAAAAGATTTATTGAAGTTGTAATAAAACAAAGAAACTTGTGCTACATTGTACAAGAAAATATTATTTCAGTCTTTCAGTACTTCAACTTGTCTTGAAGTCTTTCTACTTTAAAATTTCATGTTGAATTCAATGTGCTACTTGCTGTTTCTTTGTAATTATTTGAAATTTACTTGAGTGAAATCTTACACCCATTTTTTTCACTTCATAGCTACATGCATCCAGCATTGTTTTTTCACATACTTTAGATAGCCTGTGACGTCATTGATTTGCTGTCGGCGTGTGTGTGTGTGTGTGTGTGTGTGTGTGTATGTGTGTGTGTATGTGTGAGTGGGAAGCAGCCGGTCTGATTCCTGTGCTCATGGGCATCATTTCCATGGTCACTGCTGTATCTCTATACCAACCCCCTTCCCTTCAGCCAGTCCTGAAAGAGAGGATGAATTATAATGGTTGGCTGTTGGGGGAGGAACGATGTACGTGTGTGTATGTGTATGTGCATGTGCGTTTTAAGACCCCATGGTCTGTGTGGAGATCAGGTGGGGGAGGGGCAGTGTGTGTGTGTGTGTGTGTGTGTGTGTGTGTGTGTGTGAGGTGCACCAGTTTAGTCTGTGCTTATGCCAGCTTCTGTAGACCTGTCTGTAATACATATGGAAAAACATTCACCAAAACGTCTTTGCACAAGAGTATTTGGTGAACAAACAATGAAAAAACAGAGAAACAATGAGATCTAAATAGGTTTTTACATTTTCTACAGAACATTTGAGAGGTTGTTGACCTTTCCCGTTCAGAAGTTGTGGCCATTGTGATAGGGTGTTTGCAGGTGTAAGATGTTTCGAGTGTTTTTTTAGCATTGCTATGCAATTGCTAGAACATTATGATTGGTATATGCTAGGTATATCTTAGTAATTCAGATCAGACCCCTAATATTTTTAGCACTACGCTTGTGAAAAAGAAATACACTTTAGCACGCTTAGGCCCGGTTTCACAGACAGGGCTTAGACTAAGCCAGGATTACGCCATAGTTCAATTAGGATATTTAAGTAATTTTTATAAACATGCTTTGGAAATAACATTACTGGTGTGCATCTTGAGACAAAACAAAGGCACTGATATATTTTAAGATCAGTCAGTGCACATTTCTTTCAGTTGAAACAGCTCAGACTTACATTTTAGTCTAGGACTAGGCTTAAGCCTTGTCTGTGAAACCAGGGGTTAGAGTACTTATTATGGAAAGAATATACTGTGAAAAAATACTTAAGTATGCAAATGTGAATCATTTCTTATGATAAATTAAAATATATGTTAATGTAAATACTATTGAAACTTGTATGTCGAGAATTTAAATAGTTTTCTAATTACGCAGTTGTAATGAGGAATTTAGTACATTTAAAATATATTAGCTTTAAACGTAATATTGAATAACACACTACAGTTAATCAAGTATTTTACATGTGCTTTAGTATGTTAGTCAACACATCAAAATAAGATACTTTAAAGCATGACAAAAGATTTTTTTTTAAAGATTTTTTTATTTAAGATATACTTTAAAACTTTGGCAACACTTTATTTTTAGGTGTCCTTGTTACACGTTACATGTACTTACTATTATAATAACAATAAATTATGCATAATTACATGCAAGTAACCCTAAGCCAAACCCTAATCCTAACCCAAACCAAAACAAAAGTACAAAAGTACATGGTTAATTAATATTACTCAGTATTTAAATGTAGAATTACACTGCAACAAGGACACCTTAAAATAAAGTGTAACCAAAACTTTTAATTTGACTTTATTACAAAGTGCACTTTTTAAAAGTGTACTTAAGTGTGTACTTAAGTGTACTCTTTTGAAGTACACTAAAGTGGTATTTTATTTAATTAATATTATATTATCAGCAAATACACTGATAAAAATGATTTTTTGGTGAAGTAAATACTACATAAAAACAAATGTAATTTCTACATTAATTTAGTTCAGGTAAAAATAAAAAAAATAAAGTAAATTCTATATTATTACTCAATTTAAGCTTGTAGAAATTAAAGTTTGAACTTATAAGTATATTTTACTTGGAATTGTTTGTTATGTTTACAAGGATTCTTTAAGTAAATATCAAAGTCATGATCCTGATTGTTCCCATCATGCACTTGGGCATGAATAATTAATAAGGTTAACTTTTTTTCTGTTTTCGAGATGTATTTACACTATTTTATGGTTGCTTTTGTTGTTAGGTTTAGTAACTTTACGTTTTGTGACATCTGGAGTTGATTTTTCTACTCAAATGTATGATGATTTAGATCCAAATGATTTATAGATGCAATGACAAATTATCCATGGACTGCATACATTTTATGCGTGTATCTTACTTAACTACAAAACAAATGCCTTTCAATTTGAGTCTGTGTAATTCGGGATTAAATGATTGTGCAGCGATTTAAACAAATACAGACATGCTTACGAATAAAAATGTTATGTTCTGCCTTAATATATCATAAATTGCTCATGCAAAAAGGAATCCGTGCATTTAGATCAGGTGACATCAGGCATTTATCGACGTCTGGTTCGAGTCAATCTTGTTCGGTTCATTTGGATTTTGAGACTTCATTTTCGCAGTTTACAACATTTCACGACCCTCATACACACAACTACCAATGAACAAAGCCCAGTGCAATTCATTAACGCGTACACGATTTGAATGTGCGTCACTACACTGAAACAAATGCTTTTCAATCAGTGTCTGCAGAGTTAAGAATTGCATTAATGTGCAGAATTTTGTTCCAATAGAGACATATTTGTGAATACAAATGTTATAGTTTGTATTAAAGTATCATTATTTGTGCATGTAGCGATTAAAATGTGCATTTGTGGATCAGGCTTAATACGCGTGCATTCATTCACATCTCTTCTGAGTCGATTTTATTCATTTGAATTTTGAGACTTTCGTTCCGCCCTTTTAGCCTTACCCAATCCACACACACACAGCTCGCGATCCACACGCAGCTGAGCCTAAGAAAATCAGCGACCACTAGATGGCACTAGAGACGTGTGCGCAGTCCATTGTGTACAGTTTTATGAATGTTACATTGTGTTTTCTTTGTTTCTTTTTGGTTTGGCTGATCTCCTCTGCCCGTAGAAATATAATAAAGATGTTTTGTCGAACTTTTTCTAATTTAACTTGTCTTAAGACACAGAATAGCTTATATTAATTTTGCCAAACAAGAAATTTGTGACGATACCTTCTTTTTTTTTTGTTATTCAGTGGCACGTTGTCAGTTATTCATTGTTTGTATTATTATTATTATTATTATCCATTATAAATAGCCAGTTTTTCTCGAAATACAACGACTTTATATTTGCTCATGTGAAGAGGATGCTTTTTAATTTGAACAATACCATTATTTTTTTTTTTTTTTTTTTTTTTTGGGGTGGAAAGTACAAAGTCTGATTTACATAATACATAACACAGGCATCTCAGAAAATTAGAAAGGCGGTGAAAAAGTCATTTTTTCTTGTAACTTATTTCAAAAAGTGAAACTTTCACAGGCTATATTTTAACATCATTACATGTAAAGTAAAACTTCAAAAGTTTATTTTTTTGTTTGTTTGTTTAATTTTGATTATTAGAGCTTACAGCTAATGAAATTCAAAAATCAGTATCAAAATATTATCGGCACAAATATTATCCATATTCACAATGTTGGCAAATTTGAATTTGAATGCTACAAACTATTATGTAAACCAGGCCTTGTACTTTACGCCAAAAAAAAAAAAAAAAATCATGGTCTTCACATGAGCAAATATGTGCTTGGCTCGAGCTCAGGCTGAACGACACGGATTGTACTAACCACGGGCTATTTTAATTAACCACTATCTAGATTACCACTAGATAACCACTAGATTCTATAGTGTATAGGCTATACGTTTGGTTGACTGTATTTGGCTGCAACGTTTGCAATGCAGTGCGTGACGCGATCAAACAGCGGTAATAAAATACGCCGTCGAATGAGATGGCGAATCAGCATTGTCCTACTTCATCTTTGCAGCCGACACTGACTCAGAAAACAGTTTAGTAATAAGTAAATAAAATATGTTCTAGCTATTTTTCCCCTAGACATTCATTATCATTCCTTTAGCCAGCATGCTTTATGCATCCGCTTGACCGCGAAATAGCCTATAAAAGGCTCATTGCAATAGGCTTATAGTTTAAGTTAACATAATAGTTTAATTAATTTAATATAAACGTGTGAATACTAATGGCTTAAATGAGCGACTATAATAAAAAATAATAGTAATAATAATACGAGGAAGGAATAACTGCCAGCGTGCCATTGAATTACAAAAAAAAAAAAAAAAAAAAGACAAGGTATCGTCACAAATCTCTTGTTTGGCAAAATTAATATAAACTATTCTGTGTCTTAAGACAAGTTAAGTTAGAACAAGTTCGACAAAACATCTTTATTATATTTCTACGGGCAGAGGAGATCAGCCAAACCAAAAAGAACCAAAGAGAACAATGTAACATTCATAAAACTGTACACAATGGACTGCGTACACGTCTCTAGTGCCATCTAGTGGTCACTGATTTTCTTAGGCTCAGCTGCGTGTGGATCGCGAGCTGTGTGTGTGTGGATTGGGTAAGGCTAAAAGGGCGGAACGAAAGTCTCAAAATTCAAATGAATCAAATAGAATCGACTCAGAAGAGATGTGAATGAATGCACGCGTGTCGCCTGATCCACAAATGCACATTTTAATCGCTACATGCACAAATAAGGATACTTTAATACAAACTATAACATTTGTATTCACAAATATGTCTCTATTGGAAACAAAAATTCTGCACATTAATGCAATTCTCAACACTGCAGACACTGATTGAAAAGCATTTGTTTCCAGCAGTAGTGACGCACATCAAATTCGTGTAATGCGTTAATGGATTGCACTGGGCCTTGTTCATTGGTAGTTGTTTGTGTGGGGGTCGTGAAATGCTGTAAACTGCGAAAATGAAGTCTCAAAATCCAAATGAACCAAAACAAGATCGACTCGAACAAGATGTCTATAAATGCACGCGTGTCACCTGATCCACAAATGCACGGATTACTTTTTGCATGAGCAATTGGCATATTAGCAGAACATAACATTTTTATTCATAAGCATGTCTGTATTTGTATAAATCGCTGCACAATCATTTAACTCAATTACACAGACTCAAATTGAAAGCAGCATTTGTTTGTGGTTAGTAAGATACACGCATAAAATGTATGCAGTCCATGGATAATTGTGCGTGCATCTATAAATCATTTTGAGTCTAAAATCATCCCATAAAAATGACCCATTCATATTCAAACACTATCCACTGATTGTCACCGTCATTGTGTATGGTGTACCAAGTATTGAGGTCTCTGTGTTCAATTAGATAATAATTCTATTGAGTGGACATATTATCTTAAAAAGATAAAAAGCTGTCTACTTGTTTACTTACATATTTGTGAGTGAATCACATGCTTTAATTGCATGGTTGTTTTCCAGTGCTATATCGATTGAGTAAATTTTAGAAGCCATGACTGAGTGAAATGTACTTAAGTATTGCAGATTCAACTTAAAATAATTAAGTAAAATGTACTCATCAAACTCTAACTGGCCATGTTAAATTTACTTATTTCCTTTTCTCATTTTTACCTAACCTAGTTAAGTAGATTTACTTAATTAAATACTTGCAAATTTACTTAAAATTTATGTGTGCAAAAACTTGCCAAATCTTACTTATTGTTTTTTTCAATGTACAGTTCTTTAAAAAAAACATACTTAAAAGATCTGATGTACACCACTAGTGCACATTCAATACAATTAAGTACACTTCTTTTTCACAAAGGTAATAATAGTGAAAGTAGCTAATAGTGTCAATAACAGACCTAAATGCCAAATGTAACTTCTTTAAACCTGTGCAATGTTTATATAGTTCTAACTTTTTAATCTAAATGTGGAGGAGCAGATGAGTGTCTGAGGAACAAATGGACTTCAGCAGTTTTATAATCTGTGTGTGTCTGTGATGGAGCATCTGCTCTCATCGTTAGATCAGCTTTCTCTGTCCTGAGCTGATCTGAAGTGACGCAGGTGCAGTTTTCTTTTAGGTAGACTGGAGTCCAGACGCGGCCAACTATATTCATGTGAATCACAGTCCTCAGCACTCTGTGATCACTGTGAGCTGATAATGACTAGTTAATCAGATTTAGCCAGTGTATTTTTACAGAATATGCTTTTAATGTTAAAAGCAAGGATGGAGGATGTTGGTGTCACGGCCACCAGTGCTATTGTTGTTTCCATATTGGAACATGTTGGCTTTTATGAGCTTGTTTAGTGTTGGGAAGTCTGATACATTTGAGTGGTCCTAGTCTTTCAGATTGAACTGGCTAAAAAATGATTCATTGATTTAGTTCGGGTCATGACTCAACCAATTTACTGTACAATTCATTTTGCAGTCAAATATTTAAATGTACATTTTTTTTATAATCGAATATACTACACCCTTTTGAAAAAGAAATGCACTTAATTGTACTGAATGTGCAATTGTAGTGTACTTCAATCTTAAAACCATATAAAAAAAAGAGTTAAATAAAAGGCCACTTAAGTGTACTTCAGAGTATGTTTTCATGTTTCTTAACACACCTAAGTACACTTTTAAAAAGTGCAATTTGTAATAATGTCAGATTACAAGTTTACATTTTAAATCATTGTTTTTAAATTCTTTAAAAATATTTGTGTACACTTATTTTGTGTTGAACAACATACTAAAGCATATGTAAAGTACTTGATTTTAATAAGTGTAGTGTGTTATTCAATATTATATTTAAAGTTAATATATTTAAAATGTCTTGAATTGCAACTTCATCATTAGAAATGTGTAATTACAAATATGTTTAAATACATGACGTTACAAGTTTTACCATTACTTCAAAGACAATAGTAATATTTAGGTAAAAAGCACTGTTAAGTTTGACTAATTACATTTAATATACATTTAAAATATAATTATAATAATTTAATTATAAATAACATGCAAGTAAGCAGTGTTGGGGGTAACGCATTACAAGTAACGCAAGTTACGTAATCAGATTACTTTTTAAAGTAACTTGTAAAGTAACGCATTACTGTTAAATTTAAAAGGAAATATTTGAGTTACTTTTTCAAATAAGTAATGCCAGTTACTTTGTTTTCCCATGTATTGACTGACAGCTCTCCTGTTCCCATGTTAAGAGAAATCGAGAGTAAGTGCAAAGGCGTTGTGTTACTGTAGTTCTAGACTAAATGTCAACATGCATTTATTCATCCTACTTGCATAAAAACAGATTCAGTATTCCTCAAAATGAATAAAAACAGAGAAATGCAAACTCAGAGTATGATGCAAACCTACAATAATTAAATATGTTAAATACACTTTATGTATTTAATGGCATTTTATTAACCAAGATCTTCACTGCTGACCTTTGATAATCCAATACGAATAAGCAAAAATGGCTTTAGGTAAACACAACATTTGGGTTTATTTTTTTTTAATTCATGAAGAGTGTTGAACTTTCTTCTCCTGCATTCTACTGAACAGACGTGAATGTACATTTCCTTCAGCCTGAGGCTTATTCATTTCCACTTTTGGTGTAAAAGCACTTCTACATTTGCCAAAAATGTATTTAATTAAAATATTATAAACTTTTATATAATATTAAAACTTTTTATAATAAAAACAAACAAGCAAGCCCCACCCAGTTTTAAAAAGTAACGCAAAAGTAATGTAACACATTACTTTTCATAAAAGGGAACTAAGTAGCGTAATTAGTTTCTTATGGAGTAACGCAATATTGTAATGCATTACTTTTAAAAGTAACTTTCCCCAACACTGCAAACAAGCATCCGAAAACATATTCAGCTCACACTTAGATATAAATGTTTCCATAATAAACACTAATAATATGCTAAAGTGCACTTATTTATTTATTTATTCTTTTAACAAGGGTAACAGTGTTTGGGAAGGTATCCTATGGAAGCTATCATTATTTTTGCAGTTCCATTTTGTGCCACTAGAAGAACAGAAATGCCAGTTTTCACCTTTGAATGCTGATGGTTTTCTCTCTGTGTTATATCGGTTTTCTCAGGAGGGCCAGCGGTTAATGCAGGAGAAGCCGGAGCTGAGCGCGCTGGTGAAGAAGAAGCTGGAGGAGATCCGTGAGTGCTGGCAGGATCTGGAGAGCACCACACAAGCCAAAGCCCGGCAGCTGTTTGAGGCCAACCGGGCTGACCTGCTGGCACAGAGCTACTCCAACCTGGACCAGCGACTCAAGCAGCTTGAGGGACAGCTGGCACACGTGGACTACGGCCAGGACCTGACCACTGTCAACAAGCAGCTGAAGAAACTACAGGTCTTTACTCTGTCTTTTACAGACACATGTATCAGCAGCTTTCAGTTCTTTCGCAAGTCTCACAAGTTTAGAAACTGATGTTTCCTCCAGCTCTTGCTTTTATTTTTGATCTGTCAGATTGCTGGTTTTCAACATGCCTTTAATTTGCTCTTTATTTCTTTCCTGTGCTGAAGACTTTTATTTTCTTTTCCACTGCTGCATTTACTGGTAATATGAGCCTCATCACTGTCCACCGTATGAGTGTAATTCATGTCGCTGGTGTGGCTCTCCTCTCTGACAGCATGCCATGGCTCTCAGCTGATCTGAGTTCAGTTTCAGCTCTGTCCCCACGTCACTCCACCCTCATCCCCATCAGCGGTATTGTAGCATCTTCATTTCGCTTTCTTGATTTGCACATGCCCTCTCTCTTTCTTTCACTTTGCTTCTACGTTCTTTAAATTCCCATCAGTCTTCATCAAAATATCTTTCATATGTGCATCATAGGTAGCGGTCAATGCAGAATGACCAGTCCTATGAAGCACCTGTGTGTGTGTGTGTGTGTGTGTGTGTGTATGGGAGTGTCTGGTTTTTATTGTGTTATATTTCCTGTCCTTTTATACATCAGCATATTTCAAACATTTTGTCTTCACTAGCATTTACTGCAATCAAACATTTAAGCTCTCTAAAATATTTTTAAAAAGTTAGCTCTCTGTTTCTCCATTTAGGTATGGCAGTCAAAATTAAACATTTCATGTAGTGATTCTTTTTAAGGTTCAGTTGCATTTTTTGTAATAGTAGTAATAAATTGCAGTTATAATTATCCAATACATTTAGTTTGACGTTAACTGTGTTTAAGTCAATGAATTGCTGCTTCTCATTTCAGGATGAAAATATCAATGGTGTGTTTGTAATAATAGGTCACAGGTTTGAATCCCATTACTGTAATTACTGTAGCCCTTGATATATGAGTTTGGATTGGTCATTTACTCTGGTTCACCTCACTGTCTTAATTTATGTAACGTCTGACCTGAATAGGTTACGGCATGTGGATCTTTCTTTACACTATCATTCAAAAGTTTGAGTTTGCTAAGATTTTTAAATGTTTTTGAATGAAAGCTGCATTTATTTAATCAAAAATGCAGTAAAAACTGAAATATAGTGAAATATTATCACAATTTAAAATAGCTGTTTTCCATTGTTATATATTTTAAAATGTTATTTATTTCTATGATGTAAAGCTGAATTTTCAGCATAATTACTCTAGTCTTCAGTGTCAAATGATCCTTCAGAAATAATTTTAATATGCTGATTTGATGCTCAAGAAACATTTCTGATTATTATCAAAGTTGAAAACAGTTTTTCTGCTTCAGATTTTTGTTGAAACTGACACTTTTTTAGGAATATTTGATGATTAGAAACTTAAAAATAACAGCATTTTTTTTTTTAATTAAAATATTTTATAAATTATAAATGTCTTTCCCTAGTAAAAAAACATTACAGTTAAAATACATTTATTTCATACTAACTATAGTTCAAATCAGTAACATATTTACTGCCATATTGCTCAAGACCCACTGATATAAAAATTATAATTAAACTTTATTGGGAGTACTACTTGTGTACAATGCACATTTCTTAATATTAAGCCTAAAATGTGTTTTATTGTCACTACTGATGAGGATTGTATGATTTTTGAATAATATCAGTCTTTAAATGCAAGATATTTAAAGTGTACCTAAAGTATACTTGCAATAGTTCCACTTTAGCACAATCAAAAATACATTAGTGTATCTTTAGTTGGACTTCAGCACTACTTGCGCACAATTAAAGTGCATTAAGTACAAAATGAGTTGTTCCAATTTAGCAGACTTTAAGTATACCTGTTTAGTATACTAAAAGTTCAATTGCAAGGTTTTTTTTTAATTGCAGGCAGGGATTGAAATTAACTTTTTCATTCACCAGCCAATTTGGCTACTAAATTTTTAAGTTACCGGCCATTCATAACTTCTAGCCAAAAAAAGAAAAAAGAGAAATAAACCAACAGCTTGAGGCTGTCTACACTGGACGTGACAAAGCGACCATTGCAAATCATTTTGTGTCAGTACTAGGACAAAAAATAATATCTCAATATTTTCTGGGATTTTATCAATAAAGATGTTTTGCTGAGTGTGTTATTGTGCTGATATCTTAAGGACTACCATGGACATCTGACTCCTAAATTTTTTGATATTCTTCATATTCTGTGTGGTCAGTTCACAGCAGTGATAGAAATGAATCTTTTCCAATAAGTTTAGATTGATTTTTACCTTTTATGGGCATTTTTATCTTTTTTCTAAAAGTGTGCATCATCTTTTGAGTCAAATTCTTACATTTAATCAGGCAATTATAATAATACTACATTTAGGCTGTTACTAAACAAATGAAATCAGTATCAAGAAAATTCATCTTTGCAGAAGTTGCATATAAAGTGGCATTTAGATGTATTTACACATGTCAATGCAGCTTAGAGGGACATGAGATGCTTTAACCTGCAGTTACAAATGCATAAATAATGTTTTGATATTTTAAACATGAAATGTTGAATACTGATATTTGAAATTATTTTAAAAATGAAAAGATACTTTAGATGTGAAATTAAAACCGCCAGTAGCAAGTCACTGTTGAGTCATTGCAATTGAACCGAATCATTTAAACGGTTGATTCATGTTGCTCAGAGGCACAAAACAGCGCTGTGTTTGGAATGTTTTTTTGTTGGCGAAATAGCCCAAAAACAGCCAATATGGTGTCTAAAACATAGCTCTCTTGATATTAACTTATTGTTTATTGAACTGTTGTATAAAATCAATATCACATTTGTAACCATGGCTGATTTTTAAAGAAAAAACGGCACTCTTCATTGACTATATGAATTGATATAAATATAGACATTTTCTAACCCTCTTAATCTTGAATTATGTGATCATTCTTAATGCATGTTAATAGACTGAATCATGCAGTGAAAGAACGCACTCTAAATGCGCACGCGCACTAAGTTGGTCTAACCAGACTTCATCAGGTCATTCATTTTCACTGGGTTTTGATCAAATTGATGCATCCTTGCTGAATAAAAATATGAATTTCTTTCTAAAAATCTTTCTGACCCCAAACTTTTGAATGGTAGTGATATCATACCTACTGCAATTTGCCATTTTCAAGGACTTAAGGACTTTTTACAAGCACTTTCTAACATTAATGAGCTAACACGTTTTCTTCGGAAGTTTGAAAAGTTTATGATGATGTCATAACTCACTTCCTGTCTCCTTTGGTCTTTCTGGTGTTCTTCCTCTCCTCTTTCCCACTATCTGTACTGTCGTCATTTTTAAATGTGCTCTACTGTGCTGAACTGTGTATTTCTCCAACTTTCTCTCTTTGACATCCACTTCGTTCTCCTGCCCATCTTTCCTGTTCTACACTTCAACTGATCTCTTCATTGATGTTCTTTTGCTCATTCATCATGTTCACTCCACCTTCACCTCTAACAGACGATGGAATGTCAGATGGAGGAGTGGTATAAAGAGGTTGGAGAGCTGCAGGCACAGGCGGCCTCCATCCCTCAGCAGGGGCAGGTGATGGAAAAGGTGACCGAGAGACAAACCGGAGTGGAAACGCGAATTGTACGACTGATTGAGCCTCTGAAAGAGAGACGTCGTATCCTGCTGGCCTCTAAAGAAGTGCACCAAGTGGGTCGTGACCTTGAGGATGAAATTGTGAGTTTAACAACCTCATTATAACTATTAGCTTTAATATATAGTAGTCAACATTTGGAGTGGATCAAAAAAGTTCATCAAAGTTGTCCTAAGACAAGAACGGGTATTGTTTTGGTTTTAGGACAACTTCGATGAAAGGTTTCGATCCACTTCAAATGTTGACTACTGTATTTTCAAATGTGCAACATGTTGTGAATGTGTTTGTCCGCAGTTGTGGATACAAGAGCGTCTTCCAATGGCCACTTCTCAGGAACATGGCACAAGTTTACAAACTGTACAGCAACTCATGAAGAAGAATCAAGTAAGACAGCATCAAAAACACTCTGTACTGAACAGAAACATGAAGTATGGATTTCACTGACTCTGTTTCTCTCAGAGTCTGCAGAGAGAGCTTCAAGGTCATCGTGGACGTGTGGAGGATGTTCTGGAGAGAGCAGGTGTGATCGCGTCCATCCGCAGTCCGGAGGCAGACAGCATCAGGGCTGGCATGGAGCAGCTCCATCAGCTGTGGGAGGTGCTGTGGACCGAGACTGAGCACCGGCAGCTCCGGCTGGATGTCATGTACCAGGCGCAGCAGTACTACTTTGATGCGGGAGAGGTGGAGGCCTGGCTCAGCGAGCAGGAACTGCACATGATGAATGAGGAGACGGGAAAGGTAGGAGAGGAAAACAGAGAGGTCATGTGGGGGTGGGAAACACCAAACAGCCATACTAGGGTGATGTTTCTGTAGGTCTTAGGTAGTGGCCGATAATTGGCATTTTTTAAATATCGGCATCGGCCACTAAGTTTTTCTGTTTGGCCAATGTGTTCGAGGTGGGACTTTTATTTTGACGGCAGCGCCTGACCACACAGTGCTCTCATTCTCCCTCTTGTTCGCTGTCGTCATTAACAGTTCTGTCTAATACGGATAGAAGTCTGTCTAATAATTGGATAGAACTGTTAAACAAAGGAATTAAAATGTATACAAAAAAGTATTATAACGATTGCTTTTATATTATTAGTAATAGATAGGCAAACATTATAATACTTTCTCATTGCCGTCGTTCAGCAAATACGCATTTATATCATTTAAACAAATCTCTGAATGACTAATGAACATTTAATTTCACAAACCTTTCAAACTTAGTCGAATCCAGCTGTGAGATCTTGAGAAGTGTGCATTGGTGTCCTGCATGATTGCGTGTTCTCTGCGTGACGGTCGGTCCGTGCGAGTTGAATGCTTTAAACTTTAAACTCGTGATTTCATGTCATATTCATGTCATTTTCACTGTGTGCTGTATGTAAAATGAGTGTAACCTTGGCTTTATTTGAAAAAATACAATTCCCGATGCACACAAACTTCCCAGAATACTGAGTGTCCTGTTGGTTACAGTGTTTACTTCCTTTTTAATCATAGTTTTATTAAATATTTATTTATTTGTGGAAAAATGCTTTGTAATCTAAAGTATAAGTATGTTTATTTTACACTTTTATTTTTTAATCCATTTTCAAATGATTTCAAATTTGTTTAATATTCATTAAAATTAAAAAAATTATCGGCCCCTGCTTTTCAAGATATCGGCATCGCCTGTCAAAAAACCAATATCGGTCGACCACTAGTCTTGGGTAAAATATTGTTTAAATAAAATAGTATTAAATAATAAATAATAGATTAAATAAAAATGCTTTTTTGGAAGACCAGTGGAAATGTTGGACCATCCAAAAATATTGATTGTTTTTAGGGATTTAGTTTCAGGCAAGGACACCCATGTCGTTTTCTGGGATGCTGTGATGTTACAGATAATGACATTGGAGCAAGGTAAATGTATCTGAGCTGTGTCCTCTCTCGCTTAAGGATGAGGCCAGTACTCTGCAGCTGCTGAAGAAACAGCTGGCACTAGAGCAGACCATAGAGGACTATGCTGAAACCATCGGAATGCTTTCTCAGCAGTGCAGACAGCTGCTGGAGCTCGGACATCCAGACTGGTAAATGTGCAGCAGTACTCACTGACCCAGTCAAACATACAAACACACAATAATCTTTTGGGTTATCTGTTTTCACAGATGCCACTCTTTGCATTCCAGTGATAACACCTTTCAAGAGTAACAGATTTCATTTTTTTTCCTTTGAATGAAATCTAAGTATGTGTGTGTGTGCTTGTGCCTCAGTGAGCAGATCAGTAAGCATCAGTCTCAGATCGACAGGCTGTACGTGTCTCTGAAGGACCTGGCGGAGGAGAGGAAGTCTCGTCTGGAGCAGCAGTACTGGCTCTATCAGCTCAACAGGGAGGTGGATGAACTTGAGCAGTGGATAGCAGAAAGGGAGGTTATCGCCAGCTCCACTGAACTCGGACAGGACTTTGAGCATGTCACGGTCAGTTGTTTTAGCTATTTCATATTTATCTGCTCCCTAAACATGATCAACTGTAGCTCTTGTCCAGTCATGGTGACATTTTTCCTGATCCTCAGATTCTGCAGGAGAAATTTACAGAGTTTGCATCGGAGACTGGGAGCCTGGGGCAGGAGAGGGTCACAGCTGTCAACCAGATGGTTGATGAGCTCATAGATTACGGTCATGGGGATGCAGCCACCATCGCTGAATGGAAGGATGGAGTGAACGAGGCCTGGGCGGATCTGATGGAGCTGATGGAGACACGGGGACAGATGCTCGCTGCTTCACACCAGTTACACAAGTTCTTCTCTGACTGCCGAGAGGTATGAAGGAGGAAATGCAGGACATCTGATTAATTAAATCATCCAAACTGAATGGAGTTTGCTAAGCCCAACATTATGACTAGTGCTTATACTTAACTGTCACTGTTGCTCATAGGGATTTCTTCAAGTGCTTGTTTACTATACTCTCTGTTTTATGGACATGCATCCACCCAAGCATTTACTCTTTCCTCACCAGCATTTTTTTTTTACAAAAAGCTTCCAGACACTGCCAGCATTTGTGATAATTTTCACAAAATTTCATGGCCCCCAAAATATTATGAATATCTGAACATGCAATATGTCAAAAGAAAGAACAGTCTCAGTTTATTTATATGTATTAGTGCTGTCAAAATTAGCGCATTAACGCAAGGAGATTAATTTTTCCAGTTTAACGTATCATTTCATAATAAAGCACGAATGAAACTATGAGCATGTGTGTCAGATCCACGTTCAGCGGCAGCAGCTCTTAAAGTAATAGCAGCCAAAAAACCTAATAACCCAGCTGCTGCGATGTCTGTTAATCAAAGAACAAAAGAAAAAAGAGGAAATCAATAACTTCTGTAGCTTTAAGGATTCATCTATATTTTATTTAGAATTTAGTGTTTGGTACAGTAACTTTATTCAATTTCTGTATATTTCCTACTTGCTGAAGGGCGCATGTAAAAATGACATTTATTATAATGGATTTATGTGAAGATTGTTTTAAGTTCACTTAAATTAGAAGTTGTTATTTTTTAAAGTCTAATAAATGTTAAAATTGATAGCTCTCAATTATACTGTAATGTTGAATGGCAATAGTCAATGGTAAATTTTAGGGAAAAAAGAATTTCCTAGAGACCTTAGTAGTATTTGTATCAGTGATACTCGCCTTCAGTCATTAAAAAGATGCCATTAAACAAACATTAAAAATTATACTGTCTTTATGTTGTTTCTTCATTAATTTGAAGATTGAATGTGAAATTATTGGAATATAAAAGTATATTTTAAAACTTTAGTGTTAGGTGGGATTAATCACAATTACTTTCTGAAAAAAAAAGTACGATTACAGTAATTCGTTCATTTTTTTTAATCGATTGACAGCACTAATATGTATGTGGGCAAATTATAAAAATTGCAACATTTTGTAAAAAAGCTGAGAAAATCGTGTTTTTGTCAAAGACTATGTCTGGATTGGATTCAGAATGATGATCAAAACATGTATTGATGTATATAGATCACTTCCATCAACACCCCCAAAGCTTGCACAATCCTACTGGTTAACCAGAACGGCCTTTTTCAACTTTTGCATGAGCAAGAATGTTGCATAGGCAGTGTAACCTGATATTATTGGTTGAATAACAGTCCTAGTTACCTTATTGTGTAAATATTTTTTTATAGTACTGTGATATTTGTGGGGTAATGCTGAGGCATGTTTGTCTTTCTGCTGCAGGTGTTGAGGAGACTGAGTCTAAGCTCTGTTTGTGTGTTTCCTGTGTGTACATGATAAATAGGAGCAGAGCTTAGACCACAGTGGTCTCATGTGTCGGGCATGTGTGGAATAGCATGAGTCTGTGCGTGTGTTTCAGGTTTTATCACAGATCGAGGATAAGCAGCGGAGGTTACCTGAGGTTCGCGCATGTCAAGGAGGCACTTCAAATACCAGCACTCTGCAGAGACTTATGCAGACTTTTGAACATGATATTCAGCTACTTGTTACACAGGTGAACTGATGCAACACATCCTTATGCAAGGAGTGCAAAATAAATATGTAACGTTTGTAGAGACATCTCTAAAATACTTGATAAAATAAAGTTTGTGTCAGTGGCAGCATTTGTATAAAGAGGGTTGTTTTCCTCAGGTAAGACAGTTGCAGGAAAGTGCAGCCCAGCTTCGAACAGTTTATGCCGGGGAGAAAGCAGAAGCCATCGCCATGCAGGAACATGAAGTGATGCAGACGTGGAAAGAGCTGCTCATATCCTGCGAGGACTGCCGAATGCAAATCACCACAGCGACAGACAAGTTACGCTTCTTTGGGATGGTGCGTGATCAGCTGATTTGGATGGACAGCATCATCTGTCAGATAGGAACTGGGGAGAAACCAAGGTAGGACACATGCTGGGACACTTGCTCTCTGCTTATAGGAGCTCATTAAGGTGCTTTAACATTGTAATGCATGAAGGTTTGCATCAGGTCAGCTGAAGAGCAGCCACTGTGGCCACTGGAGTGTACTATAGGTATCATACCGTGAGCACAAATAAGTGATAAGGTGGTAAGTGCATGAACCAAAATAGTATTTATACATCATATTACGATTAAGTGTACTAGTACCCATTAGGAGCATTGTAAGGGAACACAATAGATCTGTTACAAAACTTATTAAGCTACAGTGTTGTACACTACCTACATAGGCAACTACCTTCTTAGGCTACAACCTAACCAAAAAGAATTTGAAATGCTTTTCAAGTGACACTTTTTATGTGAAATGCATAGAGAACTTCACTTGATTCCAATGAACCCTTTTCACAAGACTGTGATGACACGTTTCAATAGTCATCAGCATCGTAAATCCTCAAAAGGTTTTTTATATGTTGATTTTTTTTAAATGTATGTACATTTACAACACTATACTTTGTATTATATCACCTTTGCATCAAGTCACAAAAAAAAAACTAGTTAAAGGGATAGTTCACCCAAAAATGAAAATTCTGTCATTAATTACTCACCCTCATGTCTTTCCAAACCCGTAAGACCTTCGTTCATCTTCGGAACACAAAATAAGATATTTTTGATGAGATCCGGGAGCTCTCTGACCCTCCATAGACAGTAACGCAACTGTAATGTTCCCAGATCCAGAAACGTAGTAAGGACATTGGTAAAACAGTCCATGTGACATCAGTGGCGCAACTTAAATTTTGCGAAGCTACGAGAATACTTTTTGTGCACAAAGAAAACAAAAATAACAATTTATTCAACAATTCTTCTCCCCCTTCCGCCATTTTGGAGAGTACCCAAGAACGTAATCAACGTGTTTACGTTCTGGGGGGAAAGCGCACGTATGCGTTGTGATACTCTCTAAAATGGCAGAAGATGGTAACTCAGGGGAGAAAAATTGTTGAATAAAGTCTTTTTTTTTTCTTTGCACACAAAAAGTATTCTCGTAGCTTCGCAAAATTGAAGTTGCACCACTGATGTCACATGGACTGTTTTACCAATGTCCTTACTACGTTTCTGGACCTGGAAACATTACAGTTGCGTTGCTGTCTATGGGAGGGTCAGAGAGCTCTCTAATTTCATAAAAAATATCTTAATTTGTGTTCCGAAGATGAACGAAGGTTTTGCTGGTTTGGAACGACATGAGGGTGAGTAATTAATGACAGAATTTTCATTTTGGGGTGAACTAATAACCCTTTAATGCTAATACAACAGTGTTTCTAATGTAGCGTCTATGGGAAGGGATGGTAAATTTGACATCGCTCTCTCTTCTGACTGCCGTTCTCAGTCTCTCTCAATTTTTTTCCTTTGATTTAAAGTCATGAGTTTTTCTTTTGCTGTTTGTGCAAATGGGAATGCAAAAAATATATTTGTGGTACTCTCCCATTCACAGTTTACCAACTATGACGACTTCCGCTGCTGAGAAACCCAGAAATGTGAAAAAGGTCTAAAGTCAATATTGGATTCCAGTAGTCAATATTAGAGTAAAGGGTACATGCATTGTTGCCTCAGAAGGTATTTTGCCAAAAGACTTTGTCATAGCATTATATTGCTTCCTACTGGAACAGCTTTTGCATTGGGAGCGCCCCTAAGATGCCTTAAAATGCATAGGACTAGGTTGGCAGCTCACTAGGTTTTGGAACAGAGCTATAGTGGATATATATGTTTTACATATTTTGCAAATCTTAATGAAGAACCTTTAATACTGGAAAAGCTCAGGAGCCATTATGGACACTCTTCATGGCGCCAAAATGGCCCTCTGTTCCTGTTTCTTTCTGTGGGCAGACTTGGCCCATGTATTGTTGCCCGAGTAACTCTCTCTCCTCTCACTGTCAGCTCTTTCCTCAGAGCT
>JAFVLL020034284.1:0-39128 GCA_021397915.2 Tor tambroides
GGGGGGGATAGTTGATCCAACTTACAATAAACTAGCAACCCTATAGTACTGTGTTGTATCTGTAGAAAAAATCAAATGAATTAGTGAATCCTTTCTTGAACTGGCTGCAATATCTGTGCAACAAATGATGGAGTAGCTAATGCATCCCAGTATGATAAAGTCTAATAGTTAATTTGAATCAGTCATATGAACCATTTGACTTTACCAACAGACTAAAACCCAAAATATGTGAGAAGCCCAGTATGTAATACAGTGTGACGCTAACATTTTTTCATGCTACAGTGTTTACTTATTGAAAAAATAATCTTATTATACTAAAATCGGCAAAATACAGCTGTAATTAATTTACACTACTGAAAAATGTAGCTATTGTAGTAGCAATTGTGCTAAAGTGTAGACTTTTGTTTGATGGATAAATCATAGTTGATCCATCAAAAATATGCTACCAACCCTATATTACTGTGCCGGCAAAAGAATCTGTTTTGTTTTTTGTTTTTTTACACCAAACAGTAGTTGTTAATGTAGTAGTTAATGTTAACAGTGACATATTAGGACATATCTAGTAGCTGTCATATGAAACATTCGAATGAACAGATACGTTAGACTAGCATGATTTTGCTCAGCTATAAAGCTTTGTGAGCAATACAGTGTGATGGTAGCATTTTGTCATGCTACAATGTTAACTGGATGAAATGTAGCTTGTTACTGGAAAATTTTCAAAAAAACACATGGATATATTTTACATAACTGAAAATGTATTCTTAGATTCTTAGTTTAGTTCCTTCAACATGTTGAACAGGAAGTTGATGCTTATGACTCTATGGACAACAGATTTCATTTTATTTGAGAACAAAATAAAATTCTGTTGTTACTTATTCACCCAATTGTTGTTGCAACCAACTTTATAGCCATCTGATACACGGTGTCCCCCAAGATTATATCTTAGGACCTATGACATTTAAGTATGAAAGGAATATAGTGCACCCAAAAATAAAAATTCAGACATCATTTCCTCATCCTCAGGTCTAATGTAGCTCTAATGTAGTAGGACAGTGCTAATGTGTTAATGGGCTAATGTATTAAGTGTAGTTTACTACCCAGCACTGCTCCCCTCATGCTTTTATTGGAAAGCAGCTATCATACTTCAAATAATGACGTGGTTCATTATTCTTGAATTGAGTCAACTTCCTTACTTAAACTGCTTATTTAACCTCAGAAGATGAAGTTCTGCTGGCAGACGCACAGACAAGTGATTTTCCAGTGTCCTCTGACTTTCCCACTGGTGTTTACCAGTAAAACTCCCGCAAATTTTGGGGATTTTCTTTCTGACAGATGAGTGGATTAAAACCAAAAGAAACATTCCTGGCATTTGAGAATAGCTAAATGTTTCAGTTTCTCCACGACAGGAAGGATTTGTTGCATCACACCCACAGGTCTCATTTTGACAGCTGCACCACATATTGTGTGTACTGGGAAGATTTGAGAAGAATATCTCAG
This sequence comes from Tor tambroides, assembly GCA_021397915.2. NCBI lineage: Eukaryota > Metazoa > Chordata > Actinopteri > Cypriniformes > Cyprinidae > Tor > Tor tambroides. The sequence goes on from JAFVLL020034284.1 coordinate 1,498, forward strand.
ATATTATCAAAACATTGGATACACAATTCCTCCACATAACCTTTGCAAATTTGGGACTTTTGAGTCATTTTAATGATATGTATATATATATATATATATATATATGTGTGTGTGTGTGTGTGTGTGTGTGTGTGTGTATTGCTATATAAGACCTTTTGACTTGTTCATAGTGGCATACTCAAAGAGAACCACTAAATTAAGCTGGGTTATTTTTCCAATAGTCCTCAGAGGCCAAATCTTATCAGGACAGTAAAACATTTTTATTACAGTCTATGTCATTGCAAAAATACAGTCCTTTGGCATCAGGAATGTGACCTGTGGGATGTAGTTCCTGATAACTGAACAAAATGCTGTGTCACAGTGATGACCCCTGACTGTGTAACCCCTTTGTATCCATGGCAACGAGGTGCAGGAGATAAGCAGAGCAGATGACTCAGGGTCCCAGGCTCTGGCATGGGCTAATGAAGCCATCAGGGCGTTAACACTGAACAGAGCCAGAAGGAAGAATGTTGCTAATTAGTAGAAGGAAAGATGAAAACAATCTGAATCACTTCCTCTGGGGCTGATGGGGTGTCAGAGTTTCTCAAAATAGACCTTTAGAGAGAATATTAGCAGTTAAGTTAGGTTTAATAGCATGGATATCTTCTGGAAAAAAAGAGGACATTTCAACATACTTTTAAAAAGAATACTTACAATGAAAATAATACACCTACACAGCAGGTGTATTTATATATGTAATTTCAGAATTACATCTATTGTCTTTGAAATATGGTTAATGTTTACATAAATGCTGGCAAGCATTTATGGTAAACTAAAATGTATACTTTAATATACTTTCGACTGAAACTTGTATGTCATGTATTTAAAAAATTTGTAATTACACATTTGTAATGATAAAGTTGCAATTTAGTACATTTAAAATATATTCACTTTAAATGTAATATTGAGTAAAATATTTCAACCAACTTTATAGGCATCTGATGAATGGTTTCCCCCAAGGCTATATCTTTTTTTTTTGCATAGTTTGTCCAAGGCTTTTTAATTCAAGAACGTTTTATTTTTATTGTATAAAAATAGAATTAGAATTAATGTAGACACTATTTATACACTGCTTAAAGTTGTCTTGTGTTTGATGCGAAATAAACCAGTTCTTATTTTAACCAGTTTATAAAGAAATAATTCATTCATCAACTTATTCATCGGGCGAGAAGTCTTGTACCAGCAAATGACTTCTTCTCACCGGTGATTCCCGATGGTTTTAGAGGAAAATTGCTCCTCGTCGTCCCCTGTCGTTTCAAAGAATATCTCAATGGCGAACCCGTCAAGTATAAAAGCCTCGTCCGTTTGGTAAGGTGCGCGTGCAGTCAGCGGAGGCTCGCGAAGCGGAGCCAGGCGAAAGTATAAATCCCGCTTTATTGGCATTTAAGTATTAAAGGAATAGTTCTCCTAGAAATAAAAATTCTGTTATCATTTCCTCATCTTCATGTTGTTCTAAACAAGTATGTTCTTATTCTATCTGTGGAACACAATACAAGAAATGTGTATAGAGCTATAGGAAAAGAAAAAGATTTTACATGAATAAAAAACTAACTTTTGATGTGTTTCTCACACAGAGCTATCATATGACTTCAACAGACTATTTCTTGATCTGTTACTTTCTAGTACTTTAAATTTTTAAACATGTTAGTCAACACATCAAAATAAGAGTACTTCTTTAAAACACGACAAATATTAAAACATTTAAAATAAAACTTTTGAGTTTACATTATTACAAAGTATAGTCATGAAAGAAACAGTCATGAAACTGTACTCTTTAATTAGCATTAGTTGCCTTTTATTTCATTAATATTACATGCAAGTACAGTTTTTTTTTTTAAATATACTTTTTAGATTTGAAGTAAACTTTATGTGCACATTCAATACAATTCACTTTAATTCAAGTTTGTTACCGCCTTCGCAAGAGCACATACAAATATGTATTACATGCTAAGTATGTCCAGTCGAACTGCATGCCTGAAATGCTCTGACCAAGTGGTCGCATCTGCGTTTGTTTACTTGCAGAGTATGTTTCTGGGCTAACTTGGAACAGATTCCTACATGAGCACGAACCTAGAAGTCAGGCGCTCTGATTTTCTTTCTTTCTTTAACCTTCAAAAACATATTTGATTTCAGTTGTGTCTTCTGTTGAAGTGTCCTGACCTCATTCTTTAAATTGCAAGACAAAACGTCCACTGAAAGCCTAAACATCATGGTCAATCTGCTGACTTTTTGTAATCATACTTTCAGAACAGATCACAGCAACCTTGTTACAATTGGTGATAAATGCCAAAGCCATTCACTCTCATCTATAGTAATTCTTTCAGAATGATGATAGATAATGATGGTCTGTCTTGAGCAAAGCAGCAAGGGATTTGGTTTGGGTCGGGTCACTGACATGATTTGGGTTGCCTCACTTGACTTGATTATCTCTCACAAACTGCACTTAAGTAGCGCATACGTCCATGTGCGTGTCCGTGTGTGTTTGCGAGCACACTTTCAACACCTCCAGTACAGGACTGAAGTAATTAAACAAGCACCCCGTGGCCCCTTAGGGAGATGACGTCGTTCCAGAGCGTAATGAAGAAAACAACTCTGGGGCCGAAGGGTGCCGCAGCGGAGGCCTCTCATCAGTGCTGTACGTCTGTAGAGGCACACTCTCCCTCTAGAGAGAAGCATTTAGTCCACACTCCTAAATAGGCAGCGAACTCAAAAACACGTAGGTCACAACCACAAAAACATCCAGTTGGATGCGCTGGTCATCTGAAGACCATTATTCTTAGTTTATGTTTCCTTTAGGGCTCTTCAACATGTTAAATGGGAAGTCAGTGTTTATTGCTATATGGACAACAAATTTCCTTTTATTAGAAAACAAAGAAAAATTCTGTTATTTACTCACCCTTATGCTGTTTAACCAACTTTACAGGCATTTGGTAAACGGTGTCCCCCAAGGCTATATCTTAGGTCCTACTGCATTATAAATATTAAGCAATAGTTCACCCAAAAATAAAAATTCTGACATAATTTCCTCATCCTCATGTTGTTCTAAACCTCTGTGTTCCTACTATATCTGTGGAACACAAAATGAGAATTTTTTTTAACTATACAGCTATTTTCCACATAGGAAAAGAAAAAGACTTTACATGAACAACAAACTAACTTTTGGTGTGTTTCTCACACAAAGCTATCATATGACTTCAGTAGACTCACTAATTCTTGATCTTTAAAAGGTCTTGAGGTTTTTATCTAATGTTATCTTTTATCTAATTTTATTCTAATGTTATTTCTCAGTGTTAGCTGACTGTGACTGACACAAAGTTTGCAAAAGTTCACTGATCTAAAGTTTGGCACCATCAGTGAGTTTGATGAAATACAACAAACTCCTAATCTTTGCTGCAAAGTCCAACAAAGCCTATAAAAACAAACACAAGGACGCAAATGAGAAATTAAGGGAGAGTCTAAACTCAACTAGGAAGATGAATTACCATCGGTGGGACATTTCACAGACAAGGCTTACATAGTGTTTCATAAGACATAAGGCCAGCACAAAAGGATGTCCTCAAATCCAGTGGGGAATAGATGCATGGACCGACGGACAGGGTTTAACATGGGAACATGTAAGTTGTAGTTGTGTTGTAAGTCACATTGTTTACATCTGGAGGGAATTTGATACTAACCGAGTAGGTAAAAGCTTACTGGGGGTCTGTATTTATAGACAGTCAATGGCTTGAAACATTGGCCTGGTAAACAATATACTGTAGTATTTACAGTCAGACAATGATAGAGACAATGCCTTTTAGAATGACGTAATAAACAGGAATGGACAAACAATTGCAGATACAGACTTTAAACTAAATCTGGCCAAGCATATACTTCTTTAAAGTCCTAAAACAGTGACTTTAACCTATTCAAGGGTTTATAAATCCATTCATACAAAAACATCCATTATTTGCAATTAGAACGAAAACCAGAAGTTGATAAATGATGCCTTTGGTTTTCCCATTCACTCTGTTACTCTGCTTCTGCTAATGTTGGCGACCCAGAACACAACTTACAACCAGGGCTTATGGGTAATTCGAATGACTAGCTGCCACTGACCCAAAGGAAAAAGAAGTCAATTGAAATGGGGTCCATCTATGTCTTCCATCACTGCAAAAAGCCTTTCTGGAAAGTTTGAAAAAGACAAAGGAGAGAAGACAGGGAAATTGATGAATGTGGGAGATAAATGAAGAGGTATATTGATGTTAACACCTCTCCCACCCTCAAAGCGAGTCTCCTCTGGTGTCAATTTCATAAAGCGCACCAAATGCAGTTGTATATTTTTCCATGACTGATGAGGTTTCTCATATTTAGAGAGAAAATATTGCTCTTCGGTTAGCTTTTGTGTGAAGATTTTTTTTGTTGAAGGCTCTGAAGTCAAAATAAAAGCCACAAAAAGAGTTTTGAATTTAATTCAAGTCTATTTTTACTCAAAGTATATTAAAAGTTCAAGCATGCGTTTTAATTTATATGCTACTTAAATGTCATTTCTCTTCAAAAGTAGTGTGGTTTGCTTTGGGAACAGATCAACCGTGCATACTAGAGGCCTGGTGCCAATTTTCTCCAGACCTGTTTATACAGGAGGAAAAATAATGACAAGAAGAACATTTGCACCTTGAACGTTGTGATCATCCTGAACAAACAGTTGGAAAATGCCTTGGCAATCAGACTTCAATGCATTCATGCATTGATAAACAGTAAGAGGATGTAGTCACCTGATACAAAGACAAAACAAGTATGGCTGTCATTCTCACAGTGTACTTTCAATTTCCCATTGACTTCTATTACTTCTATCATAATTGAGACATTATTTGGCACGTGTCAGGTTTCTAATGAGGACTGTCCTAAGACATTTTGAATGGGTCTTCTATGTTTGTGTGGTCACTTTGGCCTTCACAACTGTGTCTTAGCTGTCAGAATAGTCAGTAGAGATATTTTATACAGCTCTTGGGGAACTCTTAATGTTTTATTAGTTGTCATTAAGCACTCGCCTGCAGCCTTTGCTTTGCCAATTCTGTTTTATTGCATATCGTTTTGACAAATCCAAAACAGATTTTTTTTCAATACGGTTTCGTTCAGACACTTTTCTTCCAATGTTGTGCTGCTATTACCACATGATAAATGCTTTGATTGCGCTAAAGACTTCAGAAAACTATGATAATTTAATATCCAGTGATTCTAATGGTATTACAGTTGTATCGGTTGTTTATAATAAAGGTTGAAATTCTAGTCCTGTAGTATTGATTTCCATCAGTAATTCATTTTTCAGTCAAAATCTGATCTTCATCTAGGAAACTGACTCTTAATGTTCTTTTCAGCAGAACTGTTGACTGCACTTTTACAAACGGGTCACTTAAAGTTCATGAAATATTCTTGACCCTCTTGATTCTCAATCAAACTGTTTCCTTTTTCCTCTTAATCGAACATTGGAAAACCTCTTATCTCTAAATATCAAGTTCTACATATCATTTATTCCCTGTTAAGTCATTAACTTCACTTTCCTCAAAAGTACCAAGAAATCCCTGAAATCCATTTCTGCCTATACTTTAGTCACTACAAATCAAATCTCACTGCACTTAGTGTAAAAACAAATTTTCTGTACCCACACATTAGTTACATGAATGTTTGAGAAACATTCAACATTGTAGCTAGTTCCAGGATTTTTGGTAAAATTGCAAAAATTATGACCTGAACAATATGGTTGGTGTGTGAAATTCTGATTTGTGGAGTAAGAGGAATGTCTGGTCCAAACTATAGTGAAGCCAGCTTCCTCTTAACCGCAGACACCAGATGTTATGTGCAAGACGTTCAGAATGAGTTACAAGTCAAGGACAGTTCAGTTTCTGAAGCACTGTTTTAAAACCTAATGCTAACATAGACATTTGCCTTCTAAGGTGCCATTCTTATGGACTCTGGCATTCCAAAACAGCTCAATGGAGCGCAACAAAATGGAACAGAATTCAGGAATCTAAAACAATTTTGTGGTGCTAGACACTAAAGCATCCTAACTGAAATGTTTCCTAATAATTACTGATTTGAAACACTCTTCATAGGCAACAACTCTGTGTGACATTCAAATAGTGCTTGACTCGCAATTGATTACAGTAGAGTTTGATGTTAGCATTTTTTTAGCAAGTTAACAATGCTAAAACACACAATCACATGACAGACAATAAGTGAAATAAAAGTGAAGGGCTAAATTGGTCCATTTTAAATTTTTCATAAAAGATTGTCAGAATTAAGTAAAATATAACTTGACATTTTTGTTTGTCACGAGTTGATTTGAAATGCCCTTCATAGGCAGCAACTCTGTGTGATGTTCAAATAGTGTTTGACTCACTATTGATTACAATAGAGTTTGACAATAGCATGTTGCTAAGCTAACAATGCTAAACACAAATACATAACATATTGTAAAATGAAAGTGGTAAATTATATCATTTTAATTTGATTTAACTTTTTTAATCATAAGTTATCATAAGTAAAATATATTTATAGCAGACATTTTTCATAATGCTAGTTGCTAAATGCTGTGTTCCTCACTGATTTGAAACATGTTGCTAAGCTAACAATGCAAAACATACATAATACACACAAATATCATAAAAGAAGTGGTAATTACACCATTTTAATTTGATTTTACAACCTTTTTTTAAATGCTGTCAAATTTAAACAAATTTCTAACTGATCATTTGATGTTAGATGCTAAATGAAACAGTCACAGTTGTTTAGAGTTTAACGCTAATATGTTGCTAAGTGAACAATGCAAACATACAAATACGTAACACACAAATTTTGGGTAAAAGATTAAGTTGTTATCATTAGTCCCTGGCCATGCTTTATTTAGGTTATATGGAACAATTCTTAGGTCTTGAGTCATTACAGAAGTGCTTGCAGCGATCAAACAATCGCAGAAAGCCAAAACAGCAACAGGAATAAATAAGCAGCTATATTCTCCTCACCACTTAGAATATACAAGGCCTCAGAGAGGAAACAGAGTCAAATTTATTAGCTTGCGTAAGTCACTCTGACTTTAGGGGACTACCTGAAAAAGTTGGCACTGATGACCGTACGTACAGTAGGCCAACAGAAGTAAGCCTGCGTGTTTCTGCGACAGATTGATGTTGTTTTACGCAGACAAGCATCCCTTGCTTTAGCAGATGGAAAAGATTTACATGTCCAGATCCGTTTTGATTTTGATTCTGCCCAGTGGTTTGCTTATTCAAGTGGTTCATGCAGATGCAATGGCACGGAGATGTTCTCTTTACCTTACAGCTGGCACTTTTGAGCGCCGACCTTTGGCATTCCAGTGATTTTCCCATCATTCAAGCTTTACACCCAATCAAAGGCCACCAGCGCTTGATGAAATCCGAGATAACGAGGGAAATGGACTCCCCGCTGCTTGAGGAGTGACAGAACCTGTCAGTGACCTTAAAAGTCCTCAATAGAGTCCCTCCTCCGGCTAATCAGCCATCTAATATAATGAGACCAGTGTTTCAAACATTCACACTGATGGAGAAATTGAATAGACTGATTAATAGCTTTAACAAACACAATCACCACTAGGCCGATCATTCTTAAAGGGACAGTTCACCTAAAAATGAAAATTCTGCTATTATTTATTTACAGGTTATTCATGTAGTTACAAGCCTACATGACTGATCATAACAGAGTCAAGCTCCAAAAAGAAAGAAAGGAAAAAAGCCTTAAAAAACGTTCTGCTAGAGTTACATTGTAAAAACTTTTTTTTTTAGTATTGTGAAAAGGTTGTGATAGTTTTTAATATAAGTTTTTGTTTGTTTGTTTGTTTTAAACATAATAAATACATATATTCACAATGTTGCTTGCATATTCTTACGTTTTAAGTTCCTCATTATGACGCCAATCCTGGTACAATATTTGGCATCCCTGAATTTTTTTTGCAATACTCATTTCAAAAAGTAAAGTTTTCACCTATAACAGAAAAATTAGTAAGAGTTGGATAGAGGTTAGGGGCCACTTTTACTAAACAGGGCAAATTAGCACGAGAGCACAATTCCAAAACAGTACCGATGGGTGTGGAAATTTCTGCGGGTGATTTACTAACAATGCACAAATTAAAGAACACAGATGCAACATCTCATTTACATATTGACCAACTCAATATACCAAGCGCAGCGCAAATTAGAGTAGTCGCAAATAAACAATAAAGAAATAAAGAACCCACAGTACTTTGAAAAGAATCGGAAGCCAAAAAATTAAGCTAGAAGTTGCAAGAAGCTTTGATAGACCTGGTATTGCGTGACTCCTAGTTGAGGGTTCAAGTTGTCTTTTATTTTCTGAAGCAAATTAAAAATAACATGGCTTGGCAAACGATATGTTCGGAAACTAATGTGTTCTTCTTCCATTCCAAATAAATTAATATGTGTGGAAATAATCCTCTCTCTTCTATAACGCGCTCTCTGTTCTCTATGATGCTTTCTCCTAGCAACAATAATTGCAGCCATTTCAAGCGCAAAATAGGTTAAGACATCCTTTTTTGGGGCGTTAAATAATGGCGCAAATACCAGTAATTTGATGAGCGCAAACTTTAGTAAATCTCGTTGCGTGATTCATTTTAATACTCTCCTCCCATAAATTTTGCGTCTGAAAGAGAAACTCCTACAAATGCATATTCAATAAGGTCAGGCGCAAAAATAACTGTGTCCACGCCTTTTCAGCGCTAATTCGTCGCTGCGCGTCTTTAGTAAATCCTGACAGTACTATTTTAACGCCAAAAGACAGTTTGCACTAGCGCAAGCTGTTAGTAAAACTGGCCCTAAATATGACACTCCAGTGTGTGTGTGTGTGTATGTATGCATTTTTCAACCCTATTACTAATATTCAGAATGTGTCTAAATACAATTTTGTTGCTTTTTGTTGCTTTCTTGCCCACCATTGCATAAATAATGATAAAAAATTGGGTATTCATGTTTTTTTTGTCAGAAACGGATATAAATCCGTTCTTCAATTCCCGCGCTACATGCAAATTTAACGGAGTTCATGTCAATGAAAGCAATAGATATGCGCTGCATTTTATTCATTATCAGCTAATTTCAATATCAGAGACCGCAACAGGAGAGAGCTAGGAAAGATAGGTTAGTCTCACTACTTTTAATGAAGACGATTGTGTGTTGAACGTCTGCGACTTACTTTCAGTTTCATTCGTGGCAGTTTACGTGTCGGCTTGCTGAAGAGATACTCAGCCACTCATCCCTGGGGATGCTTGTCGCATTAGCGCTGTCCTATCTGACTGTAACATGCTATATAGCGTATAAAACGCTCTCACATGTTTATTATTTTAATATTTTGGGAGGAGCAAAATTTGCATATGTGATTTCAACAACCAGATGCGTTTACACTTGTCTAGTTTCATCTGGAATGCGGCCTAGACCACCTTCTGAAGTAGTTTGAGCGATCGGATTTAAATGCGTCTCGAAACCGCTTCGGAGGGCATTTACACCTGGTTTTTTCAGGATCGGATGGCTATCCGATCAGAAAAAACACATAAAGTGACCAGGTGTAAACAGCCCCAAAGTGACTGTATTTATGAATTGCTCACTGAATCATTGATTCACTCAATTTGTTTAAAAGCCTCATTCAGAAACTAAACAACACTGTGTGTTGCTCGAAAATGCACAGCAATTCTGCCGTGGCTTTGTTTGGAGCCATTTTCGTTTGCGAAATTGAGCAAAACCAGACAATATTGTGTCTAAAATGTAACGCAATATTAACAACTTCTTTATTGAACTGTTGTATAAAATCAATATCACATTTGCAACATCACGTCAAGTCGTCATCCTGCATCATGTTCATCAGCAACTGCATGCAATGTAAGATTTTAAACACAAATCATATGAATAAATATTGTTTTTAGATTAACTATTTCTTTACAGTTTTAGGTTTAGGTTTCTGTGTTCTATTAGAGCCACACTTCCTAATTTCTCAGAAATGGCTGTTTTGAGAAGTTTCACTCTTCTCTACGTATTTCAATTGTCCTCTGACCTTCTGCGAAAGGCAGGAGATTGTTACAAGTGTTTGGCAGAGTCCCAGCAAACGTCTGTGTTTGGCCCATGGATCACGAGCAAATGTTCGTAATTGACTTGCGTCAGACACAAGACAGAACGTTTGAGTTTTACAATCTCTGAAGACTGTGAACTCACCAGCACCCCATTCCAGCGTACGAAAAGCAAAACAACTCTGGACTTGATTATCAGGATTTTCCTTTTATTGATATTGGGTTTATAAAGATACTTTGTCAAAGAGCTCAAAGAAGAACAGAATTCTGGGTGGCCTAATTCCATTTCCAAGCCTAATCCACATGTTTCGATATGTGAAGGGGAATGGTAATCAAGACAGATCACCTTTGACCTCTTAAATCTGGAAGGTTTCGGCAACTTGGCCTTTGAAACACTTAACTGAGACCGAACAAAAGACACACTATGGTGCATCAATGTCACATAGCTGATGTATGGAAAGACGAACAGTGTCTGACAGTCTACAAATTGGTGGCCATTACTTTTTTTTTAAAGCACCACATAAAATGAATCACATTAAGTGTCAGTGGACTTACAATATGTCCCACATCAGAGGTCTTCACATTCTTGACTTATCAGCTATTAAATCATTTTTACTGTAGATTTAAAAAATAAATAAATAAATAAAATAAAATAAAATAAAATGTAACTACTGGATGAAAAAAATAAAAACATAAATGAAAAAACTAAAATGAAAACTCAAAAGAAAAATTGAAGCTAAATAGAAATATTGCAAAACAAAAACTAATAAAAATGACAAATTTAATACTAAAATTGCAACAACAAAAAAAAATTGATATCTAAACTGAAAATATTAAATTAGGGGCTAATTTAAAAATATTAATATTACTGAGTATATAAATAAATAAATAAAAAATGACACTAACTGTTAAGTGACAGCTTGATTTAGGCTACATTTCCAACCCTGTTATCCATTCAGATGTTGCATTTTCATATTTGTATTTATTTACTTACAAAGAGAAAGTAAAAAGCAACAAAAAAAAAAAGGTTTTCAAAACGTATTTAGACATGTCCTGAATATTAGTAACAGGGTTGAAAAAATGCAAATATATTTCATAAAATAAATAGTAAATAAAACTTATATATAATATATACCTATTTAAACTTGTATATAAGTTATACAATTTTATATAAATATAAACAATTTTGGGACAGATTTACTAACAGCTTTCACCAGGGCAAACCATCTATTGCCATTAAAATAGTACTGTCAGGATTTACTAAAGACGCACAGTGACGAATTAGCGCTGAAAAGTCATGGACACAGTTATTTTTGTGCCTGACCTTATTGAATATGCATTTGTAGGAGTTTCCCTTTCAGATGCAAAATTTATGGGAGGAGAGTATTCAAATGAATTATATAACAGGATTTCCTAACGTTTGCGCTCGTCAAATTACTGGAATTTGCGTCATTATTTAACGCCCAAAAAAGCATGTCTTAAAGCAGGTGGTAATTTGCGCTGCTCTTGGTAGATTGCGCTGGTCATTATAGAAATGATCTGGCTATGTCTGTGTTCTTTAATGTGCGCATTGTCCGTAAATCACACGCAGAATTTTCCCTCCCATAGGTGCTTTTATGGAATTGCGCTCTAACGCTAATTTACCCTGTTTAGTAAATCTGCCCTATAGTCTCCTGTATTGGACAAACAGCTTTCTGAAGGTTAAGATCCTGATGTTCACTGACCTTTTCTTGAAGAAGTAATCAAGCTGTCTTTAAGCTCTATTTTGTCCCATCTCGCCACTAGCTGATCCCAAGATGTCCAAACATGACGTTCTGAACAATAAAATAAATATCTGAAATGGCTGACAGCAAGCTAAACACATTAATGAATCAAACAAACAATATTATGTACAATTCATCACCATCTACTTGTGTGGTTGCTGTAATACGCCTAGAAACAAGTTGCCAAATATCTTGAAAATAAACAACTCAGCAACTCATTAAACACTCGACATTGAGTAATAATCAGGTTGCATTATCATTCGCAATGGATGAGTTCAAACATTTATGAATGGATCGTTCATGAGAGCGCTCGATTCCAGCTGTATCATGTCAACCAGATGTTCGCATCAGTCTTGATAATCGTTGAAGATCTCAAGGCTGAGCGCAGTACCCCCCTCAGTCTTACAATCATTTCATCAATCACAGACTCATGGAGTCAATTAGCACGCTAGTTTAGTTGCTAAGTAGCATAGCATGAATTTATTTCAGTCGTATGTTCAGTTATGACTTACTAACTGTTCCAAACCATCATATAATGAACAAACGTCAATGCTTAGATGTTTTATGGCTGGGACGCTTTAATGGAAAGTTTGGAAACCATTTCTTCTTGGATTCTGGCTAGACTTCAGTGTGAAATGCAATGATATGGACCTGTACTTTGGTCCAGCACCTTAAAAGCCTGAGAAAGTCTGTCCATCATGTTGATAGAAGGACTCTATGGACCGGGTGGAGTCACATCCAGATGTGTGATATATGGAAAATAGGCTTTTGTGGCCTTGTTTTTAAGACTTTGGTAATGAGAATGTGTGTGTTTAGGAAGTGGGTGGGAAAGGGGGATTTTTCTTCATTTATCAGAAATACATATTAAACGACGGTGTGGGAAATGTTCCCAATCCAGTGCGTGACACATAATCAACAGATGCTAGACTCTCTATGGCCATGATCTCATCGGAAGGTTGTTTCTTTTGTCGACAATAAAATAAAGATGTCGAGTGTGATCGTGTGATGCAAGTGCCGTTTTCACGCTATATGTGAACATTCTGAACAAACTTAGACATGAGCGAACAAAAGAGGAACAGATAAAAACAACCTGGTCTCATAAAAATATGTACCTCTGTGCACTTTCTGTGCGACACCATTTTACGTACCTTACTGAACGTTTCGCCGCAGTTTCAAAGAGAAATGTCCACTGAGTGGCGCTAAAACACAGGTTAAATACGTGAACCCTGGCACGTTTTTATTATGTTGATATAGGTACATATTGCTGTTTTTTTATTATGTTGCTACAGATACGTATTGCAGCGGTTCAGAATTCAAATATCCGGGGTCTGTCCCTAAACGTTAATGCTCTATCGTGTTGGAAATATGCCCTACACCAAACCCAACCCTAAACCTACCCGATAGTGTTAACAAATGCAAAACTGGTATAAAAACGTATTTGTTGATGCATCTGTGCCATTTTCAACTTCCTTTTATGTAGATTTGAAGTGTTTTGTCGAACCATAGTTACACAGGATTCAAACCGGAGCTCCTCGCCTCCTAAGTACGACTCCGTACTCCGTGAGCTACCGAACAAACCTACCGTCTATGAAAACCCATAGATACGAGGCTGGATATGTGCGATGCTAACATTCCAAAGCATCAGTTTTCAAATCTCCCAGCATATTAATATTGTTTTGAAGTCGTAACATGATATTCTTAAAGTAATTGTGTGAAAAAAAACGCTTTATTAATCAAAACTCTGTAAATTTGTGTGAAAAGGAGTAAAACGTGTCGGAGTTTTACTGTCTCTGGTGTTTGTGTCTTTTGGAAACTGAAACTGCAGAAATGTGTAGTTATTCGTAAGTATTTCGTGTCTCGCTAAAAAGTGCATCCAGGTACGTAAATGCCTTGAGACCAGGTTGGATAAAAAATACAGATTTAATTCTGTCAGAAAAATCACAAAAAAAAAATTTGTATTGTATAATTTACTATTCAATTTATTTTTGTTTTTTTACTAAAAAAAATACTAAATAAATAAAAAGTGCATGCAAATAACAAAAAAATAACTAAAATAAGTAATTTCTTAATAAAATTAAAATAAAGAAATAATTTTAAAAAACTACTGAAATTAAAAAGAATCCTGTCTAAATACAATTGAAAATAAAGAACACTTACTATTAAATTAATAAAATAAAAAGAATCACATCTGAATATATTTAAAAATAAAGAACGCTTACTAATTAAATTAAAATAAAGCAAAGAAAAGTAAATGAAATGAAATTTCATTTGTTAAATTAAATTATTTAAACTAAATTAAAGAAATAAAGAATGAAAGATGAAAGAAACACCCCAACATTACTGTTGTAAATTAATTTAATATTCAATATCATGTTCCTTTTTTACTATTAAATAAAGTAAAAAAAAAATTCTAAATAAAAAGTTCATAAGAATGACTAACTATATAAATATTAAGAATAATTTCTAAAAATTTTAAAAAGGAAACAAACAAATAAATAGAGCAATTACTAAAATAAATAAGTAAATAAATAACCCTAAATACATTTAAAAATAAACAAAATGTACTAAATAAACTGAGAAAGAAAGAAAGAAACACCCCAACATAAATATATTACTGTTGTATAATAATTTAATATCTTTTTTTTACTATTAAATAATTTCTAAATAAAAAGTACATACGATAGAATAAATCTTAAGAATAATTTCTAACAATTTAAAAAAAGAGTCAAATAAATAGAGAAATTATTAAAATAAATATGTAAATAACTAACTAAATAAATAAATAACCCTGTCTAAATACATTTAAAAATAAATAAAAAATATTACTAAATAAACTGAAAGAAAGAAAGAAAGAAAGAAAAAAAGAGGAAAGAATGAGAAAAATATACTTTATTATTCACGTTATATTTCCTTTTTACAAATAAATAAATATAAAATAAGAATAAATATAAAAAAATAAATAATATATAAAGAACTAATTAAAGACCAATTTCCAAAATGATAAATGAATGAATGAATGATTTAATGAATAAACAACAATTCCTAAAGAAATGTTTAAATACATTGAAAAACAAATGAAGAATATTCAAGAAAGAAAGAAGGAAAAAAAGATATTTTTCAAAAAGTAATACAAACTTGTAAAGTAAGACTTCTTCAACACTGAAATGGATCAACATGAGATCTTAAAAAATAAAACATTAAGTCAAAAGTATGGATCGCCTGTGATTGAACTCTCAATATGAAATGGTGCCAAATTCTCCAGAGCTGACGAAGAGCCGTTGCCTTCCGGAAACATTATAACGCAGCGCTGGAAGCTGCAGTGGAAAGGATTCCAGCAGGTGCTGTGACTTGTATGTTGGCCTCTGCGCTAAATGGTTTTCATGATGGATGGCATCAACATGCCCCAATTATGAGATTTATTTTAGTTGTCGGTGAGAAATCACCTTGTGTCATCTAAGAATTCCTTTAATGGTGATTCATGCAATGTGCAGCTTTAATGGAGGATGAAAACTAAAAAAAGAAAACTGTAGCAGGAAGAGATGTGAAATATAATCTAGGAAGACATTTGGCTTGCATTAATCACAGATCCTAATTACATTCATTCTGATTATACGGGTTATTCAGTAATTAACTCTATGCATTTAAGTATATCACATTCCTGGATATTTCTCTTTTTAGTGGCAGTGTGGCAACATGTTTTTTTCACATGAATGGGCTTTATTTTTCAAAAACAAAAGTTACAGCCTCATTAGCAAGCACTGGGATTTCCTCACATGGGTTGCAATGCAAATGTGTGTCATAAAGTTAACATGGCACACAAACATTGCTGTCTCTGAGTATATTGTTTTATATAAGCATAATTATAATAAAAGTTATGTACAAACGTTCTTCCAGAAACGTTAAAGAAGGATTGTTCAAAGTTATCTGGTCTATAATAATGTTTCAAAATGTTAGCAAAAAACATTATTAATATACATACATTTTTTTTTTTCTAAAACGTTTTAGTTGGTTGTTCATCCAACATTTTTTAGCGTTAAGAGAACATTCAAATGTAATATTCCCATATTTTTTGCAAAATGATCAAATGGAACATTTGAACAACAAAGAAAAAACTTTATATATATATATATATTTTAAAAACGGGATGTTGTAAACATTCTTAATTTAATGTTTAATAACATTTTTATAACTTAACGGTAACCTTAGCAAAACGTTCTTAGAACATATTTGTTAGCTGGGATATAAGGCAATGTGATTAATATTTATATAGCAAGAGTACTTAAATTATGGTCAACATTTTTGAAGCATATGGTTGTCTTATAATTCATAGAGAATTCATGCAAGTTGCAAAATGGAACTTAATTTATTTTATCTAATTTATAATCAAAAACTGGGTCAAATTACAAACAAACAAACAAACAAATTTAGTACATCTGATTAAAACTGAATTGAAATTAAAAACTGAATAATAAATGTACATAGTTAAAATCATTATTTAATTGTATTCACGTTTTAAATGGTTTTTATGCAGTTTTAAATATTTAAAATAAAAATACAACTAAAGTACCAATTAAAAAATATATATTTTATGCATCATTTTAAAAATGTTTAAGTAAAACTAAATGTTTAAATAAAACTAAACTTTAAATATTATTATTTTAAAACTATTAATTAAGTTTAAACAATAAAATAATATTAAAAAGTCAATGTGTAAGTATTTTTATTGCAAAAAAAAAACAAACATTGTTTGCAAATAGTGTTTCTTAAATAAATCAAGCAGAAAAAAGATTATATGTGCGATTAAGTTAAAAATGTCATTGGACAATTGATCACATGGAAGCAACCAATGTTCATTTAAATCACAGTGGCTGAAATCTATGGAAGCCCATTTTCACCACTGAATCAAAAATAAAAAAGGTAATTGCGACTTTTTATCTCACAATTCAATCTCACATTTGTGACTTTTTTCTCTGAATTGTGACATATAAATTTGCAGTTGCGAGTTATAAAGTCAGTATTGCGTGATATAAACTTGCAATTGTGAGAAAAAAACAAAGTTCTGAGAAAAAATTCAGAACTGCGAGTTTATATCTCGCCATTCTGACTTTATAACTCGCAATTGCGAATTTATATCATGGAGTTTTGAGAATTGCGAGTTTGTATTACGCAATTGCAAGAAAAAGGTCAGAATTGTAAGATAAAGTCACAGTTATCTTTTTTATTTTTTATTCAGTGGCAGAAACGGGCTGCTGTAGAAATCAAATGTTGCTGGAGATAGATGTAAAAATCTGAAAACTTTATAACACACCATTACTTAAAGTGCCCCTATTATGCCTTTTCGAATATTACCTTTCATGCAGTTTGTCATGTAGCAGTATGTGAACATAAACTTTCTGCAAAGTTGTGAAGCTGAAAGTGCACGATATATAAAGTTATTGTCTATTAAAAAAAAGAGTCGGCTTGCAATCGCCTAAACGAGTCGTTAGGAATTCAGATCTTATTCTGTTACGGCTGTACGTCACGAAGTAACACATTTGCATAATGTCCGCCCATGGCTGTCATTCGCGCTGTACGCAGTAGACCAATCACAAAGGACTGCGCCATCTGACCAATCACAGCAGCGAGTGCTCACGGAAAGGAGGGGTTTAGAGAGACTGATTCTTCGAACTGCTTCGCACGAGTCGTTTAGGAATCATTTAGAAATGAGGTAAAATTAAAGCTATTTTTGAGAAAACTAAACTGTTTTTTGACCTTGGATGCATGTAAACCTGTTTTAGGAGACTCATAAACAATATTAGCAACCTTAAAAATGTCATAATAGGGGCACTTTAATGCCATGCCATGTTTAAAAAAAAGACAAGAAGAAGAAAAACAGAAAGCAACATCCAGATGCATCATTTAACCTTCACCTTGACGTGACCCAGCCAGAGAGTCCATGAAGCCAAAAATGCAGTCTCTAGACCTTGAGCTATTTCCTGTGCAACATCTCAACTCCTTTTCATCGATATCAAGGCAGGGTGTGCGGCTAAGAAAACACCTGTCAAAGTTTATTACCGCAATCCTTCCCTCACCACAACATGCCTGACACCTCCATGAGCTGGACGTTCTGCTAGTCAAACCGCTTGTCGACTTGTAATCATGCACACTTATGCCGAATATATGTGGGCCCCTCGTCCCATTGGAATTGTGGGTAGCAGGAGTGCAGCTGTCAAGGAGCATGTTGAGGGTTAATTGGCCTTAATTAGGAGAGTTGTTTTTGCCTGTTTAAGCACCAGTGAGGGGGGTTGTGGAGATGTGGACGTGTCTGAATGTGTTTATATGAGAAATGCATCATGTATAATTGTGTGCGAATGCTGCTGTAGGGGGTATATTTGTAATCTGGAATGATCATGCTGAAACCACTTCAGCGTATGACTGGCATATTTATTTTACATATCTATCAAAGATCAGAACCGCCTCGCAATGACCTTGATCTAACAAGCTTCAAACTGCAACACAATCCTTCCAAAATAAGTCTGTGCAGTAAAACACATTCTTAAAAATAAACAATCTTTATTGGTATTGATGGTTCCATGAAGAACCTTTAAAATCCATGAAAACATTTCATTGCACAAAAGGTTCTTTATAGTGGAAAAAAGTTTCTTCGGGTTATTCAAAATGTTCTTCACACTAACAAAAATGGTTCTTTTAAGAATTGTTCACCAAAAAGTTCTAAAAGAACCTTTTTCCACTACAAAGAACCTTGAAAGGTTCCATGGATGTTAAAGGTTATAAAGAATCTTTTTGTGGAATTAAAAGATTCTGTGGATATTCAAGGGTCTTCATGGAACCATCAGTGCTAGTAAAGAATTTTTAGGTTTGAGAGTGTGGTTCCATGAAGGACCTTTAACACCCATGGAACCTTTTCATTGCAAAAGGTTCTTTATAGTAGAAAATGTTATTTTTTTAAAAAAAATGTTCTTCACACTAAGGGAAAAAAAGGTTCTTTGAAGAGCTATTCACTGAAAGGTTCTTTGAAAAACCTAAATGGTTCTTCTACACTCTTAAAAATAAAGGATCTGTATTGGTATTGATGGTTCCATGAAGAGCCTTTAACATCCATTACACAAAAGGTCCTTTATAGTGGAAAAAAGTTTATTCAGGTTATTGAAAAGGTTCTTTTAAGAATTATTCATCAAAAAGTTCTAAAGGAACTTTTCCCACTATAAAGAACCATGAAAGCTTCCATGAATGTTAAAGGTTCTTCACTGAACCATGGGTGTCAGTAAAGAAGCTTTATTTTTAAAAGTGTATAAAGAATCTTTTGTGGAATGGAAAGGTTCTGTGCATATTTAAGGTTCTTCATGGAACCATCAGTGCCAGTAAAGAAGCTTTATTTTTAAGAGTGTGGTTCCATGAAGGACATTTAACACTCATGGAACCTTTTCATTGCTAAAGGTTCTTTATAGTGCTAAAGGTTCTTAGATTTTTTATTTTTTTAAATGTTCTTCACGCTACACTCACTATAAGGAAAAAAAGTAGCTCTTTGAAGAACTAGTCACTGAAAGGTTCTTTGGAGAGCCTAAAATGGTTCTTCTACACTTTTAAAAATAAAGATTCTTTATCAACATTGATGGTTCCATGAAGAACCTTTTTAACATCCATGGAATCTTTCCACTGCACGAAAGGTTCTTTATAGTGGAAAAAGATTCTTAGATTATTAAAAGGTTCTTCCCACACACACACACACACACACACACACAGAAAAAAATGGTTCTTTGAAGAACTATTCACTGAAAGGTTCTTTGGGGAACCTAAAATGGTTCTTCTGTGCTCTTAAAAATAAAGGCTCTTTATAAGCATTGATGGTTCCATGAAGAACCTTTAACATCCATGGAATCTTTCCATTGCACATATGGCTCTTTATAGTGGAAAAAGATTCTTTAACTTATTAAAATGTTCTTCATACTAAGAAAAATCTGTTCACTGAAAGGTTCTTTGGGGAACCCAAAATGGTTCCTCTGTAGTAACACTGCGAAAACCCCCTTTTGGAACCTTAATTTTTAAAAGTGTAGCATAGTTTTAATTAACATATTTAATCTTCGTTTTGAGGTCATGTGATACCAGAACATTATATTTGAAAACATGACATTTTAGTAAAACCTGTTGTTTTCTGGCAGAACTGAGGTCGAGGAACAGCTCTGCTGTGTTCTGGGACAGTGGAGAGGGGGGAGCGTACCAGGCCTTACTGCTGGATGAGGACCGCGGATGGCTGCTGGTCGGAGGCCGAGACCACATCTACATGCTAAACTCTGACAGCTTCACCCAACCGGCACGCAAGGTCAGCGCGCACAACTACCACCATCTGACAGCGCATGATGTCATTTAACGATCATGAGGATAAGGGTCACTAAAGTGAAAACAGACCATGACTACAATGTTTTACTGTTCACATGAATCTGTACATCTGTAATGCTGTTTTCAGGGCCTCTCTGAAGTTACAGAATTACAGTCTTAAAACTGCTCCACCACATACAGTTCATCTGTTAATTAGCACAGAAAAATTAAACCGACTCGTCCCTCAGTTAGTAAAAGTATATGAAAAAAGCATACTGTATGTACTGTAGTATACTTACAATTGTGAACTATACAAAATTGTAAACTTACAAAATGAAACCATATTATTGCACAGCCCTATATGTATTTATCTGCACACATACATTATTCACATAAAACAATATATTTATACTATATAGCAAATTTCAATTGCTTGATTGTTTATATCATCGCAAAATGTAAACTATTATCACAAAGCTCTAACGATATTAAGATATTATGAACATTGCCATTACAATTTTTTTGTAATGTGTATTGTGAAAAGTGCTATTCGCATAAAATTTACTTAAAATTTACTAGCAACACGGCAAATCACAAAGTTTGGCTTTAACACCGTTATCATGTTTGTGTTACGTTAGCATATTAGCCGAGATTGGTGTGGTACAAATACTTACCAACCTTGTTTAAGCAAATTACACCCAATCTTTCAACTGAACTAAAATTAAGCTAGGTTTCCATTGTATATACTACTGTAAACAGAGTTTTTGTTAGTTTTAACAAAATGAGTGTCATGGTGAAGCTATTTTCTGAGGTAATCACCAGCAGGACCGTCCCATAACGTACAATATTCTACATAATATTAATATACTATGTAATACGTTCAACTTGAACCGCAATATGTTTTGAAAACTATAGCCAGTTTTCAAATCAACTGTCGCTACTACAAAGCGAGTTTGAGGATATTCTTACTGAGGTAATTAGCTAAAGCTTCTTCGTCATCTTTGTTTTTTATTGGCAGTTTGCATTCTTAAATAGAACTAGCTAAAGCTAGTTAACTTGACTGTTTGTTGCTAGCTTCTTGAATAATAGCACACAGTTTAATAACACAGATATTTGAAGGTGCCTCTATCGCCCCCTTGAGTATGGAGGTTCGTATGCCAAATCAACTTGTAATGTGAGCTTGCAATGTATTTGCCAGGCATTCGTGTCTGCATTTGCATACTTCTATAGCCTTAATTCTCCACTACACATCATTATCCCTAAATAAACATTACAGTTGGTTCAGTATTAATCGATTCTGTCTTTTATAATAGTGAAATACCAAAAGATGCCTGTAAGAAATGATGAGGTCAAATGTAAGGTCATGGCACAGCCATACATACGTGATCTTCATAAGAACTAAAGCACGCCAGGTTCTCCATCTCCCAATTATATAATTATGTACAGTGTGCTGATTGCCAGCTAATGATTAGGTCAATACCTGCACATTATTTCCACATGGAAATGATTACAATTTGAAAGGTATGTAGATTGTTGAGTAATGATGGCAATATTTGAAGGAGGGTCTGTGCTAATCAACTCAGCTCAGGTTTTTACAAGAACATTAACGTAATGTACAAATTTTTTAAAAGTAATAAGTTAAAAAGGGGTGTACAATTTTTTTTTTATATATATATATTTTTTTAAGTAATAACTTTTCAAATATTAAATCATTATTAAATCTAATATTATTTTAGAAATATATATTTTTAAATCATTTATTTAATGTTTTGAATGTTTGAAATATTTTGCTTTAGAAACAACGCTAACTTACAACGATAATGTGTTGTTTTGCTATGCATTACTTTCCTTTCCTTGGGAAAACTGTCTTTTTTATTATTAGATTCACTGGCCAGCTGGACAGGAACACATTGAACACTGCAAACATGCTGGAAAGAATCTATCGGTGAGTAACTTTAAAAGGGCACAAAGTAAAAGTAAAGCTTTCGAGGACCCATAGATGCCTTTTTAATGAAGTGCTCTCACAGACTGAGATAAGAATACAAGCTGAAAAATCATATTTATGGCACTATGGGAGGAATATTTCAAGCTGGAAAGTCTTAAAGTTTTAACATCAGCCCCCCTGTAATAGCAGGCAAATCAGTAGGTGCATTACCTATGTGATTTAAAATGCTTCATATCCACCTATCCTCACCATAACTCTTTAAAATCATGCTTTTAATCAAATACCACGTGTATCTCTCAGATGGACTGTGCCAATTATGTGAGACTCCTACAGCCCTTCAATAAAACTCACGTCTATGTATGTGGAACCGGTGCGTTCCACCCACAATGCACCTACATCGACCTGGGACACAATCTTGAGGTAAGCAGACTTTCTATTTTTTGGCCAACAACCAGTGTTAAAGGCAGTAAACACTTTTAAGGGTCATTTAAGCTTGTTATCTTGTGCAAATGAGGAGTTACGGGGAGAATTGGACCCTACGGAAACCGCTGAGAGTTATTGACCATAGAGCTGAGCTAATAATGAGGTTAATGGTGCAAAGAGAGTGACAGTCTTGTTTTGGTATGCCAGAAACCCACTTTCCGGCTCCTCAGCCAAGTTGGAGAATCTGGGAGAGGAAAATGTCCCTTCAGTCCACAGGAGCCCTTTACTGCTCGACTGACAGGTGAGTTTCTAGAACACGCCGTCTTCAAAAACAACTCATCAGCCCTTTGTAGACAAAAAAAAATACTGACGAAACATGCACAAAAATTGTTAGACGTACTCCCATATGACTCATTGATAATTGGATCCATATAACTCCAGATGTTAGTTTTCATGGGGAAATTTGGAAGTTCCCCCAGTAAACAGGTTTGTCACCCATATTTGTCTTCAATGGACACTTACTATGCAGTAATTCGACTTAAAAACGTTTTACAAAATTGCCCAGTTGCTGTTACGGTGTGGTCAGGAAATGAAACCCAGCTGTAAAATTTATATTATATTTAGGTTTTCTTTTAAAAGCATGTACAGCCCAGAAGACCATAATGCATAAGCCATATGCTACCTAATTAAAGGCTATTACTACAACCAGAGACCTTTTTGACCATTTAATGATGCCTTTGGAATAATCAAAATTTCCTTTTCACACAAGCTGCTGTAAAACAGAGTATTTTGACAAAGGATCTGGAGTCAGAGGGTAGAATCATTAAAAATGAGCTATGTATCATAAAAAATCATTTGTCATCTTAAGTCATTCCGGATGTGATTTTCATTAAATGGCTATTAATGCTCACTTTAGATGGTGACCTGTATACTGGGACGTCCGTAGACTTCATGGGAGCAAATGCTGCCATTTTTCGCACATCTGTGCATAGCAGCAATCAACATTATATCCGGACTGAAGCTTTCCAGGAGCACTGGCTAAACGGTGAGAAGTGAAATAAAAAGTTCATTGTTTTTATTGTGTGTGCAAGGATAGCATGGCCTTAGTTTCCAAACTGGGCTAGTATGGGCACAAGACCACAAGTAAATATTTGTATTGCTGGAATCTTTCATTGATAAATAAACTTTTATATTGCTGATCGGTTAAAACACCAAACTATTGTTGATATCACAGTTATAAACACTGTTTGGCCCAAATTAGCTAGGTAGCAAGAAGGTCTAACATACTTGGAGACAGCTATCATTTTAGATTTGGTAGTTCCTTAGCATGCAACCCAAAATTCATAAACTGGATGCTGCTATCTTTTCTTCATAGACACACAATGTAAATATGACAATTAATTAAAGATTTAAAATCATATGTAACAACCAAAGCTGTAAATGGAAAATTAACAATTTATAGTTCCATATTTCTTCAGTTAGCTTGCAAGCTAACAGTTAGCTGACTACCAAAGCAGACTGCTAACAAATTAGACTGTTAGTTTAGTATATTTATAAGTTATTAGCTTGTTAGCTTAGCATAAAGTTGTCTTTTAGCTTCTTAGCTTAGCATACAGTCAACATATCAGTCTGTTCGATTAGCATACAGCTACTCAAATTGAGAGTAAATCTAGAAATCTAGATTAGGTATCACTGCTACAAAAGGAAAACAAAAAATGCTATTTTGATGTTATGTGTGGAGAGCATTCACTCAGTATCGTTATCTCATTTTTGACCAAGATAGCTTTTAGAGGCTTTTTCATTGGAACTCTTCATATGTTTTTGAACAGGCTTTACAAACAGCAACCTCTGTGTGTCCAAGAGGAGAGGTTTTTTTTAAACCAGGCACCTGTGATCTTTATGTCATGTGACTGATTACTTAATATTTGAACTACAATGTGTCATGTTTTAAGGATGTCTAGTAATTTTTACTAAAATACGAGACAAAAAAATAAATAAATACTGGTTTAAACATTTTTGGCAGTGGATAAGAAGGTGGTTCATGGTCTGAAACATTTGGAAACCACTGTTTTGGGGTGACTGGTGCTGCCTAATTAACTTCTGTGACTTCCTCCAACCTCACTCTGATGCCAATTTCTTTTCACAGAGCCGGAGTTTGTGGGATCATATTCCATCCCTGACACACACAGCTTGGACGATGACAAAGTCTACTTCTTTTTCAAAGAGACCGCCGTAGAGTCCAACCAGCTCGACAAGCGTATCTACAGTCGAGTGGCTCGTGTCTGCAAGGTGAGAGCCAAGTCTAGTGCCGTAATGAGCCAATAAAAACGTGAAATGGATCCAAAAGACCTGTGTTTGGTATGAAGAATCAATGAGTCTATTGTAGACACTAATGAATGGATGTGTAAGCCTCAGTATCATCTGTTGCACAGTAGTAGAAACATTGTGTATCTAATAATGAATGAATGAGGGGTTTGTTTGAGAGTAATTAAACACTAATCTAGCAACAAATCTAGCAAACTAGGTTTTCATTTCGGGCTTTTGATATCAGAGCGTTCTTGAGATGCTTTATATGTTTAATTTATTTGATGCTGCATTTATTTTTAATGTATGAAACTGTATTGTATTATTAGATTTGCTAGCGAGATACTATTCTTTAAGGCTGGAATACACTACACAACTTTTGCACAGATTTGCGACAATTTGCTGTCTGGAGGAGATGGAGGAGTTGCCAGTCTGCAGATTTTGGATAGTTGCAGTTGACAGATTTAAAAGACAATTGCATAGTGTTTAATGGGAACAGACTCCATCAAGTCGGAAGATATCAGAAATATTTGATATTTTAAGCCAATTTTAGAATACACATTCTTGTCATTTGTTATGCCTCTTCTAGAAACAAGGCACAATGTTTCTGCATGTGTTTGTTGTGTTTGGAAGGCTGGTAGTGTGTTTTCCCTCTGTAACCATTTACAAAGTGAGCAAGTATATTATGCCTAGGGTTTCCAAATCGGTTCAGATTTGAAAAGTCCTCTTGTGTAGTCTTACATGTTCTTGGTTTTCATTAGAATGACATAGGAGGAAAACGAAGCTTGATTAATCGCTGGAGCACCTTCCTAAAGGCCAGGCTTGTGTGCTCAGTACCAGGACCTGGAGGCATGGACACACACTTTGATGAGCTGGGTATGTTCACACACTCTAATTACACATTAAGGGCCAGATTTACTAACAGCTTGCGCCAGCGCAAACCGTTTTGGCGTTAAAATAGTACTGCCAGAATTAGCGCTGAAAAGGTGTGGACACCGTTATTTTTGCGCCTGACCTTATTGAATATGCCTTTTGTAGGAGTTTCCCTTTCAGACACAAAATTTATAGAAGGAGAGTATTAAAATGAATCATGCAATGCGATTTACTAACGTTTGTGCTCGTCAAATTACTGGTATTTGCACCATTATTTAACGCCCAAAAAAGCATGTTTTAAGCAGGAGGTAATTTGTGCTGCTCTTGGTAGATTGCACTGGTCATTATAGAAATGATCTGTCTGAATCTGCGTTCTTTATTGTGCGTATTGTCAGTAAATCACACACAGAATTTGCCCTCCTATCTGAGCTTCTATGGAATTGCATTCTAACGCTGAATTGCCGTGTTAAGTAAATCGAGTCCTAAGTCAACATTAACTCAAAAACTCAATCCTCAAGACTACAATCCTTGTCCTTTCTGCTCATTTTTTTTTAGAGGACATATTTCTCTTGGAGACCAAAGATCCACAGAATCCAGTCATCTATGGGGTCTTCTCCACTTCCAGGTAGGTTCAATACCTGAATAGTCTGATTTCATGAGAAATTCTTTGGGTCACCACCCCATAATCTTCTCAACTTTTTAGAGCCACATTCCAGTCAATATTATATTTGTTTACCTCAATTCCTGAATTATCATTGGCTCCAACCAAATCAACCGAGCCGTCACACTCATTCCCATTTAACTAACTCTTCAAGTTCTCAGACCTCCCTTGTTCGTTCCAACAACCTAAATCTGATTATCTAAGTTTATCTTGTGAACTGACATCAGTATCAAAACGCCCCTAAAATCAACAGTCTGGTCACAGGATGCTCTCCTCCCAGCTCCCGATCCATTTAGAACAATCCGTCTCGGTGCTCCCACCCAAGGAATGGATAGCTTGAGGCCAAACGGGAGGGTGAAAGGTCACCAAGCTTGAGGAACTTTGTTATTCTAACCTGGCATCAGACTAATACATGTTTCCCTTTCAAAAGCTCTGTCTTCAGAGGTTCAGCCGTTTGCGTCTATTCCATGGCCTCCATCCGAGCTGCCTTCAACGGGCCTTTTGCACATAAGGAGAGCCCCGATTATCGCTGGATGGAGTACAAGGGGAGGATCCCTTATCCACGGCCAGGGACGGTAAGTTCTCAACAGGAAGGAATTATGTTTGGTAGAGTAGAGAAGATAATTTGTCATGTTGAAGGATGCCCCTTTCTGTTGGCAACTTGAATGAATTCAAACTGTGATCTTGGTATTGTGAACAGAAGTGCAAGCAAGATCTGAGATCTACGGTTGGTTCTGAATTGCAGATATGTTGGGGCAGCCTGGAAACCATGTAGCCAGCCACTCCATGCACTAGCTGCACTGCCTCAAGGGGGTTGTAAAAATGTCGGCAGGCACTCTGGGGGTCACGTGTCAGTGCGGTTAGTGAAGTGGCTGGAGTGTGGACTTTTAGTGGTGAGGTCACCAAGAGGAAGTCAGTTATCAGGGCTGTGAGGTCCGCTCCATTAGTTGCCGATGTCATAACCACGGGGTTGACCTCAACTCTTGAGTTGACAGCTAAACTCTTTCAAATTATGGGGTTTGGTGACTAGAACAGGGGTGTCCAAACCTGTTCCTGGTGGTACACTGTCCTGCAGAGTTTAACTCCAATCCTAATTAAACACACCTGAATCAGCTAATAAAGGTCTTCACGATTCCGAGAAACTTCCAAGCAACTGTGTGAAGGCAACACTGCAGGATTTTGGCCCTCCAGGAACAGGTTTGGACACCCCTGGACTAGAAAGTACAATTAAGATCATGAACATACTTTAGACTTTTTTCACATGTAGTAGTAAAACGGATCTACTTGTGTGTTTTTTTTTTTTCATTCAAACACCATGCTACTCTCTTTGCGCATATTGTTTAAAGGTCACCATGTTTACTGGCCTTACAAGGTAAAAGCTGGTAAAACCTTGCCTTTGCTCATGCAAGGTTAGTATCAAATTTATGATACTAGTTTCATGTTAACACATATAACATGCCCTGCTTTGGGATCCTAGATGGACTCGCAAAAACGAATTGTTCATGACAACAGAAGATTCCTTCAAAACTGCATTTCTCAATATGGATAAACAAGAATTATGATGCTTGCTGCAATATGATCTCAAACAGTGGCCAATATCCACATCTGCATAAATGTTTTTGACTATTTTTACCTTAGTCTGGGACTGTTACTCCAAATTCAGTCCCCACAGGGTTCCAGAATATAAGCTTAAATAAAGTTCCTATATCCCTTCAGTGTCCGAGTGAAACCTATGACCCTTTGCACAAGTCCACCCGAGATTTCCCAGACGATGTTGTGAGCTTCATGAGGACCCATCAGCTGATGTGGGAACCAGTGGTGCCCATCCATAGGCGTCCAGTCTTCACTCGGATCAACGCCCCCTACAGGCTGAAGAAGCTTGTGGTTGACAGGGTTGATGCAGAGGATGGCCAGTATGATGTCTTACATCTTGTCACAGGTATGTTGGAAAGTGGTCAGCAAAAGATCAATGTGTTCAGTGAACAGGATCTTTTATACTAGTAAAAAAATGTGTGACAACTAGTGGTTGGTGTTCTCTATTATAAAAGCATTAGACCTAAAATTGCACTGCAAATATGGAAATCTGCTAGATCCAGTAAATGCTATCAAAGACGACCTCTGTTCCCACGCTGGTCAGTGGTTCTGTTGCCAGGGATTATCCTGACATTCCGAGGAGCCAGTGTTTCTTTTCCTGTCTAACATTTGTCCTCCTGGACTGGAGGGTGTATGCGTGAACTCTGTATGCGTGCCACATTTAAGTGAATCATTTAGGGTAAATAGATACTCTGTTCAGGACAAATATGCTTAACCCGTGTGTACAGAGAGCCGACTCACAATCTTACTGTGTATAGGACTAGAACAGTGAGTGTAACAGCTGTAAGCCGTCAGGGTGCTAAAATCCACACGCCAAAAGCCAGTGCTCACTCACCATAGTAACTAGGTAAGGGTGCATTATGGCATATATTTAAAGATGGTACAATTGATGTTTCAGGTTTAAGTTTGATGTGAATATCTATCTATCTATCGTTCTTTCGTTCTATCATTCTATCGTTCTACCATTCTACCATTCGGTCCATCTATCTATCCATCTATCTATCTATCTATCTATCTGTCTGTCTGTCTATCTGTCTGTCTGTCTATCTATCGTTCTATCATTTTATCTATCTATCTATCTGTCTATTTATCTATCTATCTATCTATCTATCTAGCTGTCTGTCTGTCTGTCTATCTATATCTATCGTTCTTTTGTTCTATCATTCTATTGTCCTATCTATCATTCTGTCTATCGTTCTATCTATCTACCATTCTGTCAGTCATTCTGTCTATCTCTCTCTATCTATCTACCATTCTGTCAGTCATTCTGTCTATCTCTCTCTATCTATCTAACATTCTGTCTGTCATGCTGTCTGTCTATCATTATGTCTGTCTATCTATCTATCTATCTATCTGTCTGTCTGTCTGTCTGTCTATCATTATGTCTGTCTATCTATCTATCTATCTATCTGTCTGTCTGTCTGTCTGTCTATCTATCTATCTAGCGTTCTATCCTTCTATCGTTATAGCTATTGTTCTAGCTATCGTTCTATCATTCTATTGTTCTAAATATCATTCTGTCTATCATTCTATCTATCTACCATTCTGTCTAACTATCTGTCTGTCTATCTCTCTCTATCTATCTAACATTCTGTCTGTCATTCTATCTATCTATCTATCTATCTATCTATCTATCTATATATCTATCTATCGTTCTATCGTTCTATCGTTATAGCTATTGTTCTATCATTCTATTGTTCTATCTATCATTCTGTCTATCGTTCTATCTATCTACCATTCTGTCTAACTATCTGTCTATCTCTCTCTATCTATCTTACATTCTGTCTGTCATTCTGTCTGTCTATCATTATGTCTATCTATCTATCTATCTATCTATCTATCTATCTGTCTGTCTACATTGTCTGTATAGTGAAATCACACATGGTAAATCTTCTGTATCTCCAGATGATGGCAGAGTATTAAAGGTGGTCTCTGTACCTAAAGAGAACTGGGAAACTGAAGAAATCATTCTAGAAGAGCTTAATGTCTTCAAGGTAATTTAAAATCTCAGTTTCTTCTCTCGCTTCTTCTTGTTTATCCTGCCATCTGTTCCACTCATGACCTCTGACCCTGGGCTCTTCTTAGTTGTTGTTTTCATGTCAAGCACTTCCCAAACAAAAATAACTCCTGAAGAAGAAAACCAGATTTCCCATGGCTGTCTACTCAAGTGACCAAACCCAGGGGCAGGAGAGGCAGTCTTACACCAAGAATATTGTGTTTAGTGAACAAAAAGAAGATCTCATTTATCAAGAACTTTAGACAGTGAGGAATGTCTCGGTTTTGCTCTGGTAATGAAGGGAATGTAAGCAAACAGAAGTTAACAGGGTTAATATTAGATGCCTGGAGAATGTTCTGTAGTAGAATGATAGATTTACAATAGCGTTTAGCTTAGAGTTTTCATTTTTTAAAGAAATATAAGACCATAAAAGTAGTCTGTACATCTCATATTTTAAGTCTTCTGAAGTCATACAATAATAATAATAACACGTTTTAAGTTGTTATTCACTGAATACCACTGCATCCCTCAAATCTCTAGTCAGAAATTCAGATGATTTTATCCACATTAAAAGAATAATTATGTGTATTACGTACAGAGCAGTATATATCAATCAAACCTTTGTGGAGACATATGATAGCAGACATTGCCTGCCATTTGGAGAACGAGAGTCGTTTTAAGAGTCAAGGCTCATTTGCTGCTGTATATGAAGGAGAAATGAACCAACAGAGCACAAAGCTTTAAAACTTTCACAAGGGCCTGTTATGATGAGCTGCTCCTATTCAACGCCAACAATGCATGTCTTCCTCCTCTTTGTTCAGGAGATGATTCATTTTATGTGTTGACATATTTTTTCTTTCTTTTTTTGTGTGTTTTGTAGACTCAAACTCCAATACTAAGCATGGAGCTCTCCACTAAGAGGGTAAGTGGACTTGTTTTGTGGGTGGCCACTTGTTTTAACAACAACATGAGCTTCATGTTTTTGCTTTTAAACTCAATGTAATGTATTGCCCCATAGACTTCCATTGTAAGTGCGTCACTGTAAACGTTTGATTTGATAAACATTTATCATTCTAATTACCATTTTTAATTCATTTGTTAAAGGTTAGTCTGTTTTATATCACATTTAGACATACATCCTCATGTTTTATTTGATTTTTTTTTTCTCTAGCAAGTACTATTTGTAAGCAGTGATGAAGGTGTCGTCCAGCTGCCTGTGCAGAGGTGTGAGCTGTATGGTAAAGCGTGTGTAGACTGCTGTCTAGCTCGTGACCCATACTGCGCTTGGGACGGGTCCTCCTGTACCAACTACTTCCCTAGCAACAAAAGGTACTTCCCTTTGTATTACACTTAACACATTCTCATTGGTCAGAAAACCATATAATTATTTTAGCATTTTAGTAATTATTCAAAGGAATGTTTCTGAAAAAAATATCAACGACAAGAACTGTAGTATACTATAGTAATAACAATAAATTATGCATAATTACATGCAAATAACTGTAAACCAAACTTTAACCATATTGCAAGTACATGTATTTAATTAATATTACTCCATACTTAAATGTGTAACAAGGACACCATAAATAACAACAATGGTATAGTTTATTACACTTTAAGAATATTTTGCGAATTTATAAATACAGATTATTGGAGTATGTTTTACAAGAAAATACTATTTCAGCCGTTCTACTTCAGAATTTCATGTTAAATTTCAATGTGTTACTTATTTGTGAAATGTACTAGCAATTTCTGATTGAAAATTGTTTCTACAGTTTTTTTTTTTCTTTTTAGTGTAGAAGTGATTTTAGTCTTAAATATATTCATTTTTATTGAGTTTTATTAACAAACAGAGGAGAAATTGTAGGCTTGGTTATAGTGAATTTGTATTCATTTTATTTGAGTATTTATTCATTGAAAATGGCTTGAATCATAAAACCTGTAAACCGCCAAAAACCTTGTTAAATAATGAATCTGAGAATCTGTGACGTCCACTTGTGGTCCACAGGCGTGCCCGGAGACAGGATGTGAGGTATGGAGACCCCTGGAGCCAGTGCCAGGACATGAGAGATGGTAATAAATCGCTTTCTGTTCACCTCACCACTTTCCACCTTCAGGTTGTATAAGAAATTGGCCAGTCCTGGAAAAAAAAAAAGCACACTACTCCCTCTAGTGTACAAAATGGATACTAACACATGCTAAGATGCGTGCAACCAGCTCAATATGAAATCACAACTGATCTTGTTAACCTTCTCAATGCAAGTCCTCAGTCTTGAATTGTGAATAAATTGGCAGTTCACAAAAGAATGAATCTTTTTGGAAGCTAAAATCGTCCATCCGTCTTTACAGGTTCAGAGAATTCTGAACTGAAGACGGTTTACGCTGTGGAAACGAACTCAACCTTCCTGGAATGTGTCCCACGTTCACCACAAGCCACGATCAAGTGGATAATTCAGCCAAACCACAGCCAAACCAGCAAAGAGGTCTGTCCACATCCTGTTTAAGAGATTTAATTGTGAAAAAACATAAAATAAGTGGATATACACTTAAATCATTCACTTCTGTTCTAACTCAAACTCCTTTCTATCTCTCAGTTGGTTCCAGGTGAAGAAAACCTCATCCACATGCAACGCGGGCTCCTCCTCCAGCACTTAGCATCCGCTAACGCTGGCCTGTACCTCTGCATAGCCTACGAACACTCATTCTCCCGCACGCTAGCCCGCTACGAGCTCCACGTCATCCCCCAGAACCACATGTCGAAATCGCAGAACAGCCATCCTGGAAATTACGCAGCCTCACCACGGAGCTACAAGGAACTCCATCTAATGGGAGTTAGCGGGCTAACGGCCGATGAGTACTGTGAACATTTTTGGTACCGTGAAAAACGGAGACAGCAGAAACTTCGCACGCTAAAGTGGAAGCAGGTGTCTGAAAATCGTAAAGCGAGGGTTAGGCGACAAAATCCACCCAACGAGCCTCTAGACGGAGGTGAAACAGCAGACTTTTGATGAAGACAAGGACTGTGTGACTTCATCTGGACAATTAGCATCTTGTTTGTAGCTTAACGGCTAAAGCTACATCCCGACAAGCTGCACAACAACAAAGGGCTACAGACTATAAGAACTGTATTATTTTTCTATTAAGTCCACTCTTATGTTTTATTTTGTAGCCTATGCTAGTGTTAGCATGTAGTTTTAACACAGTATAATCAGACTGTAGCTGTGTAACTGATGTGAATTTGTGCAGTCTGGCATCCACTTTTTGCATACATATAATGTGATATTTTTAATCTGTTTGTATTGTTTGTCAACCTTCTTGAAAGACAAGCACCTATGCCAAACGTTAGGGGGCAGATTTACTAACAGCTTGCGCTAGCGCAAACGGTCTTTTGGCGTTAAAATAGTACTGTCAGGATTTACTAAAGACGCGCAGTGACGAATTAGCGCTGAAAAGGCATGGACACAGTTATTTTTGCGCCTGACCTTATTGAATATGCATTTGTAGAAGTTTCCCTTTTAGACTCAAAATTTATGAGCGAGTATAAAAATGAATCACAATGCGATTTACTAACGTTTGTCAGATTACTATTATTTAACGCCCACAAAAGCATGTCTTAAAGCAGGTGGTAATTTGCGCTGCTCTTGGTAGATTGCGCTGGTCATTATGGAAATGATCTGGCTGTGTCTGTGTTCTTTAACGTGCACATTGTCAGTAAAACACACGCAGAATTTTCCCTCCCATCGACGCTTTTATGGAATTGCGCTCTAACGCCCTGTTGTCCTGTTTAGTAAATCTGGCCCTAGGTATGCTTGGAAAGCTAATACTGAAAATAGACAAGCTAACGCACTGTTTTGAGTGAAATGCAGTGCAAAAATGAACTGACTTCTCTTGCTTTCACTAGGCATGCAGATTAAATAGTCCCTAGAGTTATATATCATTGTATTACTATTATATTTTTACTCTTGATACAGTCAAATGTATAAATTTAAAGAGTGTTCTGACAACAGCAGGTGCCTCCATGTTCAGAGGAAGTTTGCCCAGGATGTGCCCTTCATATGTTTCCTTCCCCTTCAAGAACAATCTCTTCTGTTCTTTCCTGAGAACATCCTTGAGTAAATATTGTGTTTGTTTTATGACTCCTTTGCAAATCTCTCCACTCTGCGCCCTTATGTGTACAGTATGTGTAAGATGTGTTGGTGTGTAAAAGCATCTGGGGATGGTAAGTAGAAAACGGCCTCCAAAGATCAAAGAGCTTTTAAATATTCTTCGCTGCCTGTGAAAATGACTTCCAGAATCATCATGCTTTTGTTCTTCACCATAACTAAATGGAAAGCTGTCTTTGGCTCATTGTGGAATCTGGAATAGGTTCATGGTTGGTTGGTTAAAGTGGTGAGTTAGATTAAAAACACTAAATGTACATTGTTTTAATGTATGTTGACTATATAATGGAGCTCACATGTTAGGTTACTCGTTATGTCTCTCTCTAGCTTTTATGGAGCACAAACATATACAGTATTCTATACTTTTCATGTGGTAGTGGTTGCTATATATTTAAATACCTAATACCCGATTTTAGACTTGTATATACTACTGGTCAAAAGTTTGTACTTTTTTTTTTTTTTGAAAGAAATTAACACTTTTATTCAGCAAGGATTCATTAAGTTGACCAAAAGTGTAAGTAAAGCTGTTATAATTTTAGAAAAGTTTTCTATTTCAAATAAATGCTGTTTTTTGAATTTTCTGTTCATAAAAGAATCCTGAAAAAAAATCCAGAAATATATTAAGCAGCACAACCATTTTCAACATTGATAATCAGAATACGTATCAATAGCACAATTTATTTATTTATTTATTTTTGCGTGATATTTATACGCAGAAACTGACTTTGGCGTGCATAGGATACGCACCTACCCCACACCCTTAAACCTACCAGCTGCGTATAAATAGTATGCCAAAGAGAAACAGAAAATTGTTCCACTGAAATACACTTTCATGAGATCGGGTTAAATAAGCATATTAAAATGTTTTGTGAAGGATCATGTGACACTGAAGACTGGAGTAATGATGCTGAAAATTTAGCTTTACATCACAACAATAAATTACATTTGAAAAATATTTACATAGAAAACTGTTGTAATTATATTTTCACAATATTACTTTTTTACTGTATTTTTGAGAAGACAAATGCAGCCTTGGTGAGCATTAGAGACTTCATTCAAACACATTAAAAATCTTACTGACCCCTAATGTTTGAATGGTAGTTTACATTTTGTACAGTCTCAGTGAACAGCTTTTTTAAGCTTAGCAAAGCACACCCAACATTTTCATTTGTGATCAAAATGCATATCCTTTTTCAATTATTGTTAGTATTTATTTCAGACTGAATAAATGTGAGCTTGAAACTTCAACCAGTCAATGCTGTATATAACAACTAATGATACACAACATATGACCAAAGGCCAAAATGAAAAACATTTGGTAAGTTTACATATCCTGCCTGTCTAGATGTAGGTGAGCGTTTGTGGTTTGTTTGTATGCTCATTTTCCATTTCCATTTACAAGCTCGAATGATCATAACAAAGACAACGATACCCGAAAATAACTTTCTTCTAGTATTATAGCCCTCTGAGAGGGTGTGTGTTTTAACCTTGATTTAAAAAAAAAAAAAAAGATTATGCTTATTTGTCTGGTTGCTTGCAACATGCAAGATGAGTGGAACATAACACTGTGTATGAGGAAATATATTCTTAATATATGTGTAAACCATGTGAAGAAGGTTGTTCATAAAGATTTTTTTTTCACAAAGAAACTGCAAAGGAACACATTGAACATTTTTTTCAACATTTTTACTGTATGTTCATGTACAAGGGATCTAATTAAAATAGTTTTTACTAGGGATGCACGATATTGGATTTTTGCCGATATCCGATATTGTGATATTTTTTCAACTCATTCTGGCTGGTACCGATACCGATATATTTCCTTTTGTTTGGAAACAACACCAAGTCTCTCCTGTGCAGAAATTATAAGCAAAATATTTGTAATTTTGGTTAGTTTTTAACAAGAACTTATTTGTTAGAATTAAATAATAATGAAGGTTTTTTGACAGTACATTGAAGCTTTGAGAATAACTATAAATAAACTATATCAATTGCTGCATTTTTTTTCTTCCCAGGATGCAGTGTTAACCCTAACATTTTATTTTAAGATTTAACATTTGTAGATGGTCTAAAGCAAAAGAGTTGTAAAAATTCTGAAAATCTTTTAGAGCTTATGATTTGTTTAAAAAATAAAACATATGACACATAAATGAATAAATCAGTATATATAAAATTCAGTCATGTTTGTGATTTTTTAGCTATAGCTTCTGACCTTTAAATCAAAACATACTCATTATTTTATGACATCAGTTACTGCTTTATTTAATCAGAAACTGTCTAAATGTTATTTGTGTTGGCTATTTTACTTTTAATTTAATTAGAAGTAGGCCAACAGTGCCCCCTACAGATTAAAACTCCTTACAGAGAGGGCATTAGGACCTGGGGGAGGCTGTCGCTGCTGCTGCTGCACCTCCTATTACTGTTTTCTCAATCAAACACCAAATGTGTCATTCTGTATCTGCATTCTCAGTTTAAATGCAGCGATCCAAAACAGTGAATCTAATCATCATTCAGACAAAACTTTGCTGTCACAATGCTGACATGATCTAATAGCTAGCAGACCATGAGCACATGTGAGTTAAAGTATTCTTATCAGCAAGACACATCGGCATAATTTTTCATATCACACCGATACCGATGTTTATATTTAAAGCCATTATCGGCCGATTCCGATATCAGTCCGACAATATCGTGCATGCCTAGTTTTTACTGTAACAGCTGTGTTGTTGGTGTTTGGCATTTGTTATTTGTTCTCTTAATATGCACATTTTCTGTGGTTTGGCCACAAGTACCTTCTATAGCTTTGAGGCCTTAACATTGTATTTACAACAGCCATAA
This sequence comes from Tor tambroides, assembly GCA_021397915.2. Taxonomy (NCBI): domain Eukaryota; kingdom Metazoa; phylum Chordata; class Actinopteri; order Cypriniformes; family Cyprinidae; genus Tor; species Tor tambroides. Next base: position 38,481 of record JAFVLL020034284.1, read on the forward strand.
AGAAACGGTTAAGCATAAATCAAATAAGCCTTTATTAATCAAATGCACAACACAGCATGCAGAAGTAAATGTTAATATTACATTGAGACTAAAATCCATTTCAGATATTAAGCATGCTAAATCTACAATGCGTAAGGTATGTAGATAGTTTTACATCTGGATAGTTAAATCTGCAGACAAATTTGTAGTTCAAGGTGAGAATAAAGGTATAAAATACCATGGGAAATAAAGCTGTATGACTGCTTTAATGATTTTGGCAGCTTTAGAGCAGCATATGGTGCCTCTGACTGGTTGTGCCTGAACGTTTTACGCAGGTTTGAAAAGTCCACCTCAACGTAATGAAAGAGCAATGAGGAAAACACTATTACTGTGCAACTAACACACTAATAGGAAACATTATTAGCATATTGCAGTTGTCTTGGTTCAAAACAATATGTCATTTACATGTGGTTCATTTGATTCCAGTTGAACTTGTGTTTGCTGTAGATCAGTGGTAGGAAGTTCTTGTGATCGTCCTCCGGATATTTTATGCCCAATAGAAATAGATCTAGTGTTTTTGGTAACACTTTAGAATACTGTTTCTTACTTACTGCATAACTAATACGGAATTATTGAAGAACTAACAGGTAATTATTCATTAACACTTAA